>JABCKI010005935.1:0-24213 GCA_018282025.1 Sphagnurus paluster
TCTGGGGGGGAGCCCTGGGAATTCCCCCTCTCAACTACTATATCACTATTAATGCAAAGATCTAACATGCTCATGCCCCAGGCAAGGGGGGGTTTGGGGGGGAACCCCTGGGGTTCCCCCTCAATCACTATAACCCTCATTGCAAAGATCAGAGTAGCTGTCACCACAAAGCAGGTGTAGAGTAATACATAAAGAAGAATAAGACATAATAAAATAAGATCAACAACTGCAACCCCCCGTGGCAACGGCACGGGTCCTAAAGCTTGTACTATTCATTGACAAACGAGATTGATGGCATCATTTGTATTTCGGTTCCGTCTGACTACAAAGTCAGCAAATAGTCCGAACGGTACCTGAAAAAGTCATTTCGGACCATTCTCCGACTCTTCATCGACTTTACACCGACTTTCCTTTTTTACTGAGCATGACTTCTCACGAGTAGTCAAGTCAAAAAATTTGTGACTAGTCAGTGACAGTCTTTGACTCCGTCATTTGTCTTGACTGGCACGTGTGTATTGACAGCGTAGTGGCAAAGTGGACCAAATACCATCACCATCAACACGTGACTTGTGTCCACGGACCGTACAACTCCGCAATGCACTACAATTTTAACAAACAACGAAAGTCAAGACATGGCCAAAAATTGACTAGTCACTGACTTCCGTGACATGTGATTGACTGGCACATCACTGCTGAGCGGTGAGCATTGACATTTATCCTGGTAGTCGCAAGATCAGTATGTCGTTGGGCGCGGATTCAGGTGTACGCACGGTAACAACATGCAGCTTTTTGGCCTCTTCAGGCCCATCGATGTCTTGCTACCGCTCGAATCAGTTGGTGTTGGTGACCATGTGTGTGAGGCGGGTTGGAGGCGGGTCATCGATAGAATTCACGCTGACACGCCGTGGTTGTCGAGGGCCTGGGAAAGCTAGAGGACGCGCTGCTCCGGCAGCGAGGGCGAGAGCAGATAACGGACGAGAACGGACGCCGTCGAACAGGTGGATCCCTATCGTCCTAAACAACTGACTCACCCTTTGAATCCACACTATGGCTGTCCTCCCGTGATAAAGCCTCATGGAGGCCTCATCAGCGCAAGCAACAGGCTGGTCTGCAATTACAGTCCATGTGTTCAAGGAGAAAGCAAAGAGCCACGAATTCAAGTATGTATCCATAGTGATGTCTAGAATGTTCCTCGAGTCCTTGGGCACAGTGTTCCAAGCTTGATCTGGATAGCATGGAGTTTGTAATGTGATGAAGTTGTTCCATTTCGAGCGTGCTCAGGGCAAGTCCAGCCCTGTGCTCTGTGGCGTCTGCTAGACGCTCGATATAAACTGCTGCGATGCCTGTGCTGTGCGGCCGAACTAGTGCTAGTGCTGCACCTTGATGATCCACGTCGAAGACAAGACGCTCGTCCTGCCCGACGGACGCACCCTCGCTTATGCCGACAACGGAAACACCTCCAGCTCTGACCTCGTTCTCTACTTCCACGGCGCCTTCAGTGTCGCCGACGCCAACCGCCTGCCCCGCGTCTTGCTCGAGCGCAACGTCCACTTTATAGCACCTACTCTGCCTGGCTGGGGCAAGTCGTCGCCTGTGCCGTGTTCGCGCTATGCAGCGACACTTGCAGCGGACATCACCGCGCTGATCACGCACCTCCACCCACACACCCGCACTCCGCTGCGCCTCTACCTCTGCGCCCACGCCCTCGGCACAGTCCCCGCACAGATCCTCTATGGCCTCGCCCACGACGCCTTCCCCCTCGGCCGCCGCCTCGCCGCCCTCGTCCTCCTCTCGCCGCTCTCCCCGCCGCACCTCCACACAGCCTACGCCCGCGCCCTCCCCTGGCCCGCCTACCTCCTCGCAGGCCCCCCCTCCCGCTACGCCCCATTCAACCTCCTCGCCCACCTCGCCCGCCTCTGCATCGCCAACCTCCTCGCCTCTGACTCTGCCGCCGAGGACTTTATCCGCCGCCACACCATCGACCCCATGGACGACGACGAGCGCGATGCCTTTGCTGCCTGGCGCGACGAACACGCCCTTGCGCCCGCCCAGTTCGAGCGCGCCCTCGCACGCAACGCCTCCCGCAGCGTCGCCCACTCCTGGCGCGGCTTCCTCGACTTTCCCGCCCTCTACCACTCCGGCTGGGGCGGCTTTGCTCCGCACACCATCGAGTCCACCTGCCCCGTGCTCGTCGTGTCCCCGCAGAACGACCGCCTCATGCCCCGCGAAGCCGCCCAGTGGCTCGTCAGTACGTACAACTATGCACGCCTCAAAACTATCCCCGGATCCCACCTCGCGTCCTTCTTCCACCTCGACGACATTTGGGACCAAGTCTTTGCCATGGAGTCTGACCCCGAATACACGTAATCTTCGTTATTTATTTCATCCACAAATCGAGCAGCACATATACAGCACAGACTACATAATATCCACATCAGATAGAGCAGTAGACCACCAAATTTAATCTTGCGATTCCAGTTCCCGCCGGATAATCTCTCTTACTTCCCTCAGCCCGCCAGCTTCGCGCTTCACCCGCCTGGGGCTACGCGTCACCAGCTCTTCCGCGCTCTCGTCCTTGCCCCTAATACCACCAGGGCTCGGGGGTGGGGGTGCAGCAACCTTCTTCCGGCTCGGCGTGCCCTCGACGTTGGCCGCAGTCAGCGCAGCACCCGACGCAGGCATCTCAAGCCACTCCTGTCCTGCGATGCGCAGCTCCTTGACAAAAAACGGGCACAGCTTCGCCAGCATCGCGAGCGACTCGTTCGCCTCCGCCGTCGAGATCGGCACCGGCGACGACTTGATCACCGCCGTCACCACCTCGGACGTAGGCAGCGCGCGCCGCTTGCGTGCACTAGGGGTAGCCGACGAACCAGCCACAGGCGCCGAGAAGAGCCTGGCCAATCAAGTCAACAACTGTCACACGAAAGTTCAAGAGACCACTCACATCCAGACACTCTCCGCGACGCCCCCGAGGCGACCCAGCAAGCAGCGCCGCCGCATTTCTTCCTGGCCCATGCGCATCATCTGGTCTTTCGTCAGCTTCCCGCCCTTCACCTCGCTGCTCGGCGCCTTCGTCGGCGACGCCGTCAACTCTCTCATGCGGACACGGTCGTACAGCGCCTGCCGGCGGGAGCTCGTCGGTGTCTGCGGCACCGTACTTGCCTTGTCGCCCTTTTGGTGTGTCGGGGTCGACGGGTCGAATGCAGACTCTGCAGCGGTTCTCGGTGTTGCAGGCGTACGCGGTGAAAACAGGTCGCCGGTTCTGTCGCGGCGCGAAGGGGTCTGCGGGAATAGGATGGCGCTCTTGGTGGGAGACGCAGGGCGGGGGAACAAGATAGAGGAACCCTTGGTTGGGGAAGCAGTCTGGGGAAATAGCATGGAACTCTTAGTTGGGGATGTTCTTGAAGCAGAAGCAGTAATCGGAAACGGAACAGCAAATTCTCGGAGCAGAGCACGTTTGGTAGGTGATTTCGTCGAGGACCTCTTCGGTGAAGAGGGCGGTCCCGGGAGGGAGGCCGTGGAGGAAAGTGCGGCCTTAGGAGAGACAGACGCGAGTGTGCGCGTGAGCGACGAGATCTTGGCGGGCATCGCCAGTTCAGGCAGGTCCGCGAGAGGTATTTGGGGTATAGGAGACGCGCCGGCATTGAGCTACCAGTAGACGTATTAGTCAGTGACAATAATAATAGTAAAACAGTGGCACTACGCACCTTGACCCAACGCCCAAGTTTATCGTTGAATTCGGCGCGGCGCGTCTCTGCAGCGGCCGTCCAGCGCGCAACAGCTGCCATACCGCCTCCCATGTCCTTGTCAATGTCCATCTCGACCTCGATGCCAATCCCATACGCCGGCACACGCTTCCTGTCGCGCTTCGAGTGGTGCGTTGTCGGGCTGAGCACGAGCCCCATGCCGCCGCGCGACCAGTCGGTCGCCGCAGATCCAGACGCACCAGGCGACGCCGGCGTGATGAGGAACGGATTGTCATCCTCATCCTCGTCCACGGTGGCGGCGGCCACCTGTTTCTTCTTGTCAGACGGGAGGCCGCGCGCGTCCCACTCCCAGACCCAGCACAGCCTGCTGAGGTCCTCGAGCGCGAACTGCGTTGTCAGGCCCGCGTAGGTGGTGAGCGAGAGGTGGTTGAGCACGTTGCGCACAATGCCGGTGTCCGAGGCGGGCGAGACGGCACACGTCGCGAGCGCGTGGGACAGGGCGTGCTGCAGGGCGGTGTGGATGCGGGAGAGGCGTAAGAGGTGGTCTGGGAGATCGGTCTTTGTCTTTTCGGTCGTGCGGCGTGAGGTGGTTGGGGGAGGGGTGGGTGGCCTGTGTAGGTGCTGGTTAGATGAGGGAGAGGCAGTGAAGAGCGATAACGTACGCTAGTCGGAGCTTTTTGGGCGTGTAAATCGTGTCGTCGTCAGAGGAAGGCGAGGAGCGTCTCTTCCTGGGGGAAATATTGAGCGATGCATAGATATCTGACATGATTTGTTTTTTCGTGACCCGTCGTGAATAGAGATGCAATAAGCAGATAAAGGGAGGAGCAAAGGGCAAAAGCAGAGTGTCGCAGGTGAATCAGAACAACGAACAAGGTTGAAGCCTAATGTCACGGTGACAAAACGCGACGCGCCAACGTGACCACTCCCACGTGTCTCGGCCCGGTCTCTCCGCAGATCTGACGAGCTCTCTAATCATCCAAAGTTTTCTGCTGTCATCGCGGCCACTCCACAGGTCTGACTCACACTACTCTATAAATTCTTCAAAGACACCCGCTCGATTGTATTCTCATCCTACCACCATGTCTAAACCTATAAATACCTGTGTACTCGGCGTCGGTCTCGCGGGTCTGACATTTCACGTCCCCTTCATTCTCGCCCTGCCTGAAGTATTCACGCTCCACTCGGTCCTTGAGCGCAACCCCCAATCGAGCGGAGGCAAGGTCCACGATCGTTTCGGCGTCACCGCCAAGATCCACAGGACGTTGGAGCAGGTGCTTGAGGACCCCGAGATCGAGCTGGTCATCGTCGGCACCCCCAATCAGACCCACTATGCCTTTGCCAAAGCCGCTCTCGAGGCGGGCAAGCATGGTACGTCTCAGTTTTCTCCGCCAGTCTTGAAATTTGACAAATCTGGACAGTGCTCGTCGATAAGCCTGTGACGGCCACGGTCGAGCAAGCCAAGGAGCTCGGTGCCCTAGCTCGCTCGAAAGGATTAGTCCTATACGGTTTCCAGAATCGCAGATGGGATTCCGACTTTTTGGCGCTCAAGCGTCTGTTGGCCTTGCCGGAAACGTCGCCTCAATATCTGGGCACCCTCGTAGAATTTGAATCACAGCAAGTCTTTTATAGTTGTCCATACGAGCCGTACTAATTGTGCGCCAGTTTTGACCGCTTCCGCAAAGGTTTAAAGGGGACATGGAAGGACGAGCCCCTGCCCGCTGCCGGCCAGACATTTGACCTCGGTTCTCACCTCATTGACCAAGCGCTGACGCTTTTTGGGCGGCCCGAGAAGCTTACTGCGTTCATCCAGAACATCCGAGGAGTGGGAAGCCCTGAGGTTGATGATACTGTTAGTGTGATAGTTTCGTGCACAGTTCTACGCGTGCTAACCTTGTTTTTCTGCAGTTCACGATCCACTTCCATTACCCCATGTCCCCAAGGCATCCGTACCCGTTCACTGCGATCTTGCGAGGTCATATCCTTTCTATTCGTTCACCGCAGCTTCGGTACCTTGTCCGCGGAACGCAAGGAACCTACGTTAAATACGGGCTGGACATCCAGGAAGACCAGCTGAAAGTGATCCCCACACCCCAGGCCGTTTTAGAGGAGGGCTATGGCAAAGAGCCCGAGGCCATCTGGGGGACTGTCGAGAACATCGAGGCGGACGACGTGACTGTGCGCAAGTCTGTGTAAGTGGTTTCGGGCCGCCCTTTTTGGCACGTAGGTTTACTGAGGGCTTTCTAGATGGCCGTCCGCAGATAAAGGTCAGTACATCGAGCTTTTCAAGAACCTTGGAGCCGCGATTAGAAAGGAGGCAGAACCAGCAGTGAAATGGGAGGAGGCAACTGCGGTCATTGAGATGATAGAGCTTGCTCACAGAAGCTCGAGGGAAGGAGTAACAGTTACAGTCCCAATTCTGTAGCTGATCACATGACGGCATTAAATTGTATTGAGCAACGTGGAAGGATTCCATGCCCAACGTCCATGTCGCTTGTTGAAGTCCGTGTCGAGCTTCCAGCCTATGCACATTCATTTCTTATCCAAGTCCCCTCCACATCCAGCATCAGCGATGTAAAACAGGAGATATTCAATTCATGTATAGGAAAGCCGCGGGTCGACGGCCAGAGAATCATCTGGCGCGGGCGTTATCTCGTAGACACCGAGAAACTCACGGACCTCTGGAAGGTCGGTAGCCTTTCATCACCTCGTCTCCACCGCTTTAGCTTACCTGCTCGTTAGTCTCCTGATGAGCCACGCATCATCCATTTGGCCGTCCATCCTTCCGCTTGGTCATCATCCCCACCAGAGATCCCCCCTCCGACCCCAACACACACTCCCCAGCCCAGCATGCCCCGTCGTGATCCCTCGCGCCCCAGGTTCCGCATGCCAAGTATCCGTCCTGTACAGTCCCCACATCCTTTGTCTTTCATTCTAGCCAAGCACCAGGCTGCATTGGCTGCGCTCTCCCGCGACTACCAGCCTCAACCGCTGACAATTGCTGACCAGGCCGAGGCTCGCGCCGCAGCTGTACAGGCTGTTGAACGTCACGGATGGACCTGGCCGGACATCTTGGATGAAGAGTACCCCCCCGCCACAGAGGGTGGACTCAAATATGAACGGGTTACCCATAAGTGAGTATCACGTCCTCTATTATTAGGACGGTCCTAACCTTGATCTTCCCAGTGGCCGCAACTTTCTGTCGCTCGTCGTTCCTTCAGAGGCACCAACGCCACTGCAATTACATGCATTCAAAGTTCTCACCTACACATTTACACTGCTATCTATACCTGCATCGAATCCCGTCCACATCCGCTCAGTCCCCTCCCAAACCATGCCTATCCCCCCTAATGTCAATCAACTCCTCCAGCAACTAGGTCTCCCTCAACTGCGCCCGGCCCCGAACCAGAACGCCAACGCGAATGCAAATGCAAACCAGGTCATGCCTGCTCTGCGCCAGATGCCTCTCCGTCCCCTGCTCGCGCCGTTACTAATGTTAGTCTTCCGAACCATGCTCCTGCTGTACTTTGTTGCCCCCGCGCGCAAGCCGATATTTGGCATACTCATCCTGGCATGGATGCTTTACGAGATCTGGCGCCCGATCCGAAGGGGCCTTATGCGTGGGCTGCGTGCCGCTGAAAACCAGCAGCGCGCCAATCCCGATGCCCAACAGCAGCAGCAGGACGCACCGGCAGCTGAGAATGCTGCCCCACACGCGCAGAACGTCCACGCTGATGGCCCACGGCCCGCGCAAAACGGCGCGGGTGGTATCGCAGCGGCAAATTTGGACATGCAGGCCGGTGCGGTTCTTGATGCCCTTGCGAACAGGACCATTGCAGAGGAGGAGCGCATTCTCAACGAAGGCCCAGGGGCTCAGACCGCCGAGCCCAGTTTCTCACAAAAGGCTCTGACTTTGGTGTTCTTGTTTTTGGCTACTATCCATCCTGCAGTCTGGAACAGGCGAAGGGTCGCTCTCGGACAAAGGGAGGGGAGAATCAGGACAGAAGCGAATATTCGCAATGTGCCTGATCCAGCGGAGGGAGAGACGGAGAACGAAGGGAGGACGCAACTGCGCGATGAGCTGCGTGCGCAGTATAATCGCCGCCCGCGTTGGGTGCGGGAGTACATGGATCGCGTGGTCGCTGGTGAATGGGTTGACGATTCGGATTAGATAGTGTGGATAATGTGTACAACCAGTTTATTGCAATTGTATCCAATTGAGTACAATGGCGCCACGTGGGAATTAGATTTTATCCTTTGCTTCCGCCGACCCTTGACCTTGAATTGAACGACCTTGTTGTCTGGCGACCATGTCGACGTTCGACTCCCTCGTCAAAGATCTTACTCGCGACGTTCATCGTGTCCAGCCTAAAGATGCTCTCCAGTTCTGCGCAAACTGGTTCCAGTCCCGCCTAGAGGAGCAGCGAGCGCGTACGCGCGATGTCCTCGCCAACTCCACTCAGCGTCGTTCCTTTGCAGCAGAGCTTCCCAGCAGCATATACATCGATTCTCCCCTCTCCACAGAATCGGCATCCTCCTCCCGTGTCTACCCAACCCCGAGCCAGCGCCCCTCCATACGCCAGAGTATCGCAGAAAGCCCCTTTGGCATGCTCAATGTCCCAGGCAACGCGTTACTTTCCGACGATCACACATCCCCAGCCTTCGGCTACGATCGCGACGAGCTGCCACCTACATCCCCGCTGACCACAACGAACCCGTTTGCCAATTTTGATCCTGCCACTCCCACCTCCCACAATCCTGGCGACTACCTCCATCCCCCCAACTCTGCCATCTTCGCACGCCGCACATCCGTATCGGCCGAGTCTATTGCGGTGGACAGCACCACCGATGAGCCGCTGCCTGTATACCCCAAAACTAACGACCAGATCCGCCGCATCAAGGCGTCCATCGCAAACAACTTCATATTCCGCGATCTCGACGAGGAGCAGGAGACCGGTGTGCTCAATGCCATGCGCGAACTCACAGTCGAGCGCAACACTGTCGTCATCCGGCAGGGTGACGTCGGAGAGTACTTCTACGTCGTCGAGTCTGGCCTCTTGCACTGCTACATCCGCCCCGAGCCTCTGCCCCCGACGTGGCTCACCGAAAGCCACACATCGACCACCCTGAACCCAGAGGACATGTTCATCCAGCCTGGGTACCACCCCGAGTTTGGCAAGCAGGTCGCGGAGTGCCAGCCCGGGCGGTCGTTTGGCGAGCTTGCGCTCATGTACGGCCACCCGCGCGCCGCGACCGTGCTCTCGATCGAGCCGTCTACGCTCTGGTCCCTGGATCGCACGACCTTCCGCACGATCATCCTCAAGGCCGCGCACCGCCGCCGGACGATGTACGAGCAGTTCCTCTCGACGGTCGCGCTGCTCTCGTCCTTGGATGCCGCTGAGCGGAGCAAAATCGCGGATGCGCTGGTCAGCAAGGTGTACCATGACGGCGAGGCAGTCGTGCGTCAGGGCGAGATGGGTGAAACGTTCTTCTTTGTCGAGGAGGGCGAGGCTGTGGTAAGCAAATTGCAGCAGAGTGAAGATGGACGTGTACAGGAAATCACCGTGGGCCACCTCGTCAAAGGCGACTACTTTGGTGGTAAGATTTTATTGCGTTGCTGCTAGTGTGTGCCGTCGCTTATTCGTATCCTTCCCTCTAGAACTGTCGCTCCTTCACCGTGCGCCCCGCGCAGCTACAGTAAGTGCGGTGCAAAGAGAGGGTGTCAATAAACCACGGCTCAAGGTTGCAGCGCTTGATGCGCCTGCGTTCACTCGCCTACTTGGGCCTCTCCGTGAACTCATGGAGCGAAAGGCTGTAGACACTTACTAGGCCTGGCCGATACCCTATCTCACGCTGCTCGATAGTCTGTACATTTTAGTGGGAAATACCTATCTGTAGATGATATCTTATCTCTTGGCATATTTATAGCGGAAATCAACAAAATACAAGCTGCTTACTCTTGAATTCTTCGACTTGGCTGGAGTATCTGAATTTCTCTATGATTGGCTTGATTCGTCTCTGCTTGTCTCATGAAAACTTAAGACCGATAGTCAGGCGGACTCTGCTGCCAATTCCTAGCTGCATTGGGGTTCGATGCGCGTGCCGAGCCTAGTCGCACATCAAAGTTCATGCTATTGAATTGTGATCAATTGCAAATGCAAGGCCTGTCCCTACAATGTTACGTATTTTACTGGTTTCTTTCCTCTTTCACGCCCCTCGGACGACCAGTCGTGATTAAAAAAAATTGCTATCCGCTCTTTCAACACATCGTTTCCATCAGCATTTCCAGCTCTGCCGCGGCAGCCTTTAGAACGAAGCAGCCATATCTGGTAGTGAGTTTTATCAAGTATTCAGTGGTCCTGACCTTCCTGTCGAGGAAATTATACATTCAATTCCATTATTTGATACCTACTTCACACGAAGTGATTCATCGACATCTGCCACAAGAAGCCGACTCGGAATACGCCACCACCGGTACCACAAATACCCCCATCGAATCCCGGAAACTCCGTCTATCTATGAACTAGGTGCACAGCAGCCTGTTACGGCATTTCTAGGCGCCCCAGCTGCTTCTTCGTCTCTAGCATTGATTTCGCCCTGTTATGCCTGGTTCTGAGCTTCACGATACTCTTCGCATTGCATTTTTCTCTCCAGCGCAAGCAACATTAAAAAAAACCCCGAGAAAGGCTGGGTTTCAGTGGGGTTTGACTGTCCCAGGACCCGCGCGGAGCACAGCAATTTTTTGGATGGCGTGTCCAGCGGCTACGTTATGGAATACCTTACCCTCATACACGCTCCGGGAAATATCGATGCCATGTGAAGGAAAGGAAGACCATGCCACTCAGATCGGGCCGTGTGTGGGTAGCCTGGAGCGCTTGTCCCTCTGCGCCAATCTCTCATAGAGGAATCATCGAAAGGTTGAATATCGAGTACTCGAGGGCACCAACCGACCAGCAGGACTTCCAACTCACGAGTTTTGCACTAATGTGGGCAGTTCATCAAAAGTTTCGCCTTCAGCACCTGGATGGGCAGATGCCGTTAAAAGACTAATCAGATTAAGCCTTCTCGCACTTCCCTGTGCGCTTAGATATGAATATGCTAACATGCATTTGCAGCTAGTCACATACATCCCACGCACTTGAACAGTAGATTGAATCCCTGAGACACACCTCATCATCCATGAACTTTATTCATCGTGTTGAATGGACAATAACGCTTACTACACACTGACGTGAGCGAAAGGCTGCTCTTTAATCCATGAACGGATTCTTAGCAAGCTTAAATAATACGAATGTCACATCTCCATCTCCTTTATCTCTTCATTGATAAACTCTTGATTTTTTGCCTTCCATTCTCTTTTCTCCAAGAACCACACAAGCCAGGTCACGCCTAGCGTAGCAAAACTTACACAGATCATAGCGATCATACCCTTGCGAAATTTTGGTGCATTGGTAGCGCGATAAAATAGCAAGGGCCACCATGCATTGACGATATTATTCCACATACTTAAAACACGAAGAAACGGTGTGTGAAACGGGATTTTTAAATTCAGATCATGACATGCGTACTTCATAGAGGCCAGGACGATTCCGCGTTCTTGATCGTCGTCTGCACATATTTGGTTCGCCCATCTATGTCAAAGATAGTGCTGTCAGACAGGGTAATGTAGATCTGCCAGTCCGGCATGACGACGTACGCGAAAGTGGTTGCCTGCCCTGCGTATGACGCCCCGGCAATATCTGATTTGTGTAATCATGAGAGGTGGCAAGAAATTTCTTGGGCAGGAATATCTCACAGTATGCGAAGAACTTCAGACCTGTTGGACTGCTCCAGACAAGAATACAGATCGAGGCCGTGATGCAAGCCAAGGACATGTACACAAGTACAGGCCATCTCTTGCACATATGATCAGTCCAAGTAGCACAGACGAGCGTAGAGGCGATGGCAACAGCTGTGATCCCGGAGGGATAAAAATCTGTGGATAAATTATGTGTTGAGGCTCATGCTAAAAAATAACCCGGTGTGCCGAACCAATTTGCTCAACAGTGTATCCGCCGATGGCTTTCAACACTGCCCCATCAGATTGTTTGGTCCAAAACTTTCCGTCTCGCCGGAGATAGCAAACTACCGTATAATAGACGGTACTCTTCGTCAGCCAAATATTGATCTATAGTATATAAATTACGAGCAGACTCACAAGTAAACTGCATCCATACCAGCGCCAACGTGTGTGAACGCGCCGCGCCAAATTCCAAGATAATGATTTCCGTTGACCTTGAGTCTTATCCTCGAGTCGTTGATAGGCGATGCCACGTTCCTAAGGGGAAAAAATGCTGTTCAATTCCTGAGTGCGCGTGGTGTATAGTGAAAACACACCTCGGTCGTGAGGTAAAATGCCTTTGTTGTGCTAGGCAAATCCGGGAAGATCAAGAAGCCATATAGAGCGATTGGCAGAGTTATGAGGCCATCAACGATGAATCTAGCGCCCCGCGTGAGGCCGACGCCAAAATCAGAGTGGCTGGATCACATACAGCCATCGCCACCCACTTCGGCCTGCGTGCCCGTTAAGATGTCTGCCAGAAAATGTAAGGAGATAGTATCGGAGAGACAGGAATGTTAGCGCACTTGTACACAGCGGCTTGTAGAATACCTGAAAACCTATTTTTCTAAATTAGTATAGGTGGTCGTATGGTCGAAGCCTTAGCTATACAAAGTTCCTATCAGCCTGGAGCTTGTAAATATACCTGAGCGCTTTCCGAGCTCCTCCGGCTTGTACCACCTTGAAACGAGTGAATATGGGATGTGAAAATGCACGATGTGGAGCTTACGACCCAAGAATATAGTGAGAACCGACAAATGTCGATGATTCTGCCATCCCTTGAAAGAAGCGAATGACATAGATCTGATTGTGGTTATATTTTTATTCATGAAATGCGCGCAATTTCTTACTCACTTGCTGCACAGACTGGACAGCGGAGGTTCTTAAAAATATTAGCGATATTAAGACGAATAAAAGGAATTATGAACCCAAACGTTAACACGCCCCAGCTAATCTGCATACTTGGAAACCATATCCTTGGAGAAACAACCTGCAGCATGAGATTATCTGATTGAGCTTAGGAAATCTGAATCAAGAGGCGCCTAGCGAACTTGGTATCATTCCGACGATATCGACAGGTAAAGATCGTATTGATTTTCTACAACCGTGAACCCGATCAGTCCGACGAGCAAGGAGGGAAAACTATAGTTGACATTGTACTCAGTTCCTACCATGTTCAGTTCTTCCTTCATCCCGGACACGTAGGCATTGGAGATGTTCGAACGGTCCAAATCTGTTCATGGTTAGTTCTACGGGCCTATCACTATCATTTTTGCGCTAACAGTTTGTAAAATACTTTTGGAGATGATCAATCAATATTGCGTCATGATCTGCACTACGGATTCAACGGACTGTACGGACATACCATAAGACAACGATATGAAAGAATAAACCAGTCTATCTTGACTAATAATCTTCTCTCTGCTTCTGTAGGGGGTTTTGGGCCCCATACAAACCTTCGAGCATTTCTAATGAATAGTTTCATGTTTCTTGGCGAGGGGATGGCATGAAGAAATGGCGCGTTTACATGAATCATGTTGACTCACCGTGGGTCAGGCGATTCCACCTTGCTGGAAAGGTCTGGAAAATAAAGCACACGAGGTGCTTAGCAGCATGTGTATGCCTCATCATGGCTGACTCGGACCCGATGACATTGTAATGCTTACGTGAAAATTCAGAGTCATGTTCGGCTAAGCATGGAAGTATCGAGGAAGGAATAAATCGAGCGGCATACTGGACTCCGATGGAGCAGTTAAAAATTAAAATTGTGCGAGAGGAAAGAATCGTCATAAATGCTGTGACGGAAGGGTTGTGTTATTTGTGGAAGGAAACGCGAAATAAGGCACGGCTTGGATTTTGCCGAAAGCGTCATCATTCGAGATCTAGGTAGACTCAGATGCATGAATTCATTCCGAGACGTCGTGAAACAATATGGCATCGGCATTGATGTATGTTATCATGTCCGGCGGCGCGGCTCTTCATAATTCCCCCGTTTGCTGACTATTGTCCTTAGAGTGGGAAATCTTCACAAATCACATCGGCGTCCTATAAAACCCAATCTCTACAGCTCTCGCGCCGTACCTAGGCCCTCCCACATCCCGTCGACATGCGTTCAAACGTACGCCTTCTTATCCTGGTCGGCGTTTTCGCATATTTCGTTGCTAGTGTTCATGCCTCGGCGTTGTTCATGCGCGATGGGTCGCATCATCATAATCCCCATGCTGCCCCGCTCGTCCATTTGAACGAAACAGAGATATCGATGTACCATGCCCCGACACCAGAATCCTATTATACAATTGATTTCGAAGGTGCGGGGGAGGGCGCGCGTCATCCAGGTCTCATAATGGCCCATATCATTTTCATGTCCCTCGCGTTCTTTGTGGCCCTTCCCGTAGGTAAAGCAAAAGAACTTGGATACTTCCTGCTCCGAATAATTCTGATTATTGTTAGGCATCGCGATGAGATCTGTTAATCATGCTGCGCGCAGTGTTCCAGTTTTTTTATTCTATGCACTCTGCGCCCTTGGTTGCGCCTCAAGTGGGTTGTATAGGAAGCTCACGCCTAACATGTACGTCATCTGCGCACGCCACATTCGGCATTCCATCATTCTAACACGCTCTTCGTTAACAGGTATGAAGGTCGGTCCAAGGTTCATTTATTCAACTGTCACATAAAATGAATCCTTATCTAGGTGCCGTACACACCAAACAAGGATATCTGGTTTTACTCCTTGCCCTGGCTTTGTCAGCTGTTGACATTCTGGCTCTCTTGCGCCGCATCATCGTGTTTTTCAGAACTGACAAGAAAATTTCCGCAAATGCTTTCTGGAGTACTGCGATATTGGGCGCACATGCTAATCACGACCGGTTTTCCTCAGAGTACAGTGGGCTCGTGGCGGAAGACCCAGAAGAATTCGACGAGGCCAAGTTGAGCATCTCATCAGTTCGGCAATCAGAAGAACTCGATCCGATGTCGGAGTACAGTGGTGATACAGCACAGTGGGCCAACAACGTCCACCACCACAGCCGCCACTACCGAAACCAATCTACTGCCTCGGATGGCACCGTCTTTGGTACAACTTCCCCCATGCGCTCATTTGATAAAATTCATGATGTCAAGGATACTGTCAGCTCAAGAGTGTGGTTGTTTCACTGGATCGGGAAGGGGTTTTTCGCTGTTCTAGAGAGGTTTCTTGTTTTCGCGGGTTTCTCGCAGACTTTGCTTGGCATAGTGATTTACACAGGTATTATTTCAGGCACATTTTCACCTTTGTAGCTCAATAACGCCACTTTAGGTGGATGTCGTGAAAACTATATCAATGGTTGCTTGGCTCATTTGATCAGTGCGTCTCCCTCTGTTCATCCTTAACTTGTCGCTGATCTCGTTGTCATCTTCAGAGGGTGGGATTTTCTGGTCATATGGCCTGATTTCTTTTGCACGCTTCCTTGGATCCTTTGCTGAACTGGGATGGGCATGGAACCGACCGCCGAATACAAACTCTGTTTCTGCCGAGTTCACTGAATCGCTGGTCATTTTTATCTATGGTGCAACGAATATGTGGATGGAGAGGTTTGGTGCCAACGCGGGGGATCCGTTCACGACAAAACAAATTCAGCACATCGGGATCGCAGTAAGCTTGACACTCTGACTCTATGTATGAGTTTGCTTCATTAAGATTGTTTCTAGGTCATGTTCTGTTTCGCTGGTCTCATCGGTGAGGTTTGCTGATTGTTTCACTGTTAAATATTTCCTAACCCATTAGATAAGGCATGGGCATTGAATCCAAGAGGATTCGTTGCTGGCTAGCGGCTTCGACTTTTGCTTCGTTAAGCCCTGATCGCGTATCGCAAGACGCTGTGATGGAGCCCACGAGTTACTCTGCGAGCTTTAATCCATTCCCTGCCCTTGTAATCGGTGTCACTGGGGCTGCCATGGCGGCACACGCCCAAACTTACCTTTTCCAAGTCGGTGTCGTCTGTCCATATTTTGTATTTAATTTACTCACCTACTTCAGGTACAAATCCACACACTATGGGGAAACTTACTTGTTGCTTTCGCTGTCCTACGTTGTTTGACCTACTTTTTCCTATGGCTTGGACCTCCCAAATCCATCCTACCCTCGCGCCCTCCGACCGAGGCTCTCGGCAGCTTCTTCTTGGCTTGCGGTGGTCTTGTGTTCATGTTTTCGACCGAAGAAGTTACGATTGCTGCTATGCGAAGAGGAAGGGATGGTACGCCACTAAAAATGCTGCCATATATGCTTTTGGATAACATCCCAGTTTTCTAGATGTTATGATGTTTCTCAACGTTGCTGTTGCGATGACTTGTTTTGCTTTTTGCTGGACGTTATTTGTCGTTGGATTCAAAGGATGGTTGAAATCTCGTCTCCGACCAGTCGTCTCATACGCGAGCACGGCATGATTTTCTCTCCCCCCCATTTTCATCGTTTAGGTTCACGTCCCCCCGCATTTGTATTTCATATTTAATCCTGCACGTCCATTTCCTAGTTCCAAGAGTATCCACTTTACGGTGTCTAACCACCATTTAGTAGCGTGTAATAAGATTCAAATGATGCATGTAAAATCCCGCCTCGTTATGATGAGCGAGAAGTTTACGAAAGATACATGAGTAAAGTGTAATCACCCAAAGTACCCATCCAAATCCAAAAACCGGCCCAGCCACACCCAACGAATCCTTTCCAACAGCTTGAACGACTATCGAAGTCGGTTTGGTAGAGCACGCGTGCAAGCTGCACGGTTGCGATTCCTATACCCATATAAAAGGGTGATCCATGACCGTTTAAATAACCAGCGTAGGATATTGCTGACACGGTCGACACGGAGAGTCCAGTCAATATCGATCGTGAATGGTTTCCAAAAAGAAGGGCGGTTGATCGGATACCCGCGTGTACATCGTCCAATTTGTCCTACATGAATAGTCAGCGAGATTTGCGTGCCAAATCAGAATAAAGTCACCTGGTGGGCGTAGATGCTGTCATAGACTAGAGTCCAACAAATGCCGCCTGCGTAGAGGGGAAGACAAACGGCCCAGTTAACTGACCCAGCAACAGCCGACCAGCCGAGGAGAGCACCCCAGTTGAAAGCCAATCCTTAACGACGCCAGTCAGAATCATATTGAAGCCAACGAGATAGACGAACCAAGAACTGCCTGAGGCCAATCAGTCACCCGCTTCATAAAGGGATAAATGGTTACAACGGAAAGGGAAGATGCACCGAGAAGTATGCTGAAAATAGGTTGGTGAATCTCTTCTAGCGCAGCGACGATGAGTACATGCCTATACCAGTTCAGTTGCGTCAAAACACCTAGGCCTGCTGTGAGTTGAGCACCAAGGAATACGACAGCCTGTCTATAATTTATGTCTCCTTTCGCCAGAGGTCGCTCTCTCGTCCTAGCTAAAGCCGTATGAGATGCGAAAAATGGTAATAGGAACGCGCTCACCTACAGCCTTATCCAGATCCTTATCCCACATGTCGTTAATAGTACAGCCTGCCCCCCGCATAACTATTGCTCCGAGACCGAAAAGGCTGATATAAGTCAGAGGTGTTGTGAAAGGAAGTTCGAGAGCGTATGAGGCCATAGTAATCGACCATGCTGGATTAAGATTTAGTTCCATGTGAAGCCGAAAGTTTGGAGTTGAGGAGCAAACCGCATGGGTAAAACAGAAGGAGCGTCCCAATAGGCTTATCGATACGCGTCAGGTAGAGATACGGTCGAACTTTTGGGGGCAAGCGGTCGACCCATGTTTTCGCGACAACTGAACCGGCATAGGTTAAGGAACGCGCTGGGATCAGACGAATGCCCGCTTTGCCATCAAATCGAGACCAGGGCCTGCGAGAGAAGTGCGTATATCGTGTATTTCGAGGAAGGTTCGAATAGAGATGGGTCAGGCATCTTCCTCCAAGACTTGTCATGTTCGCAAAATTCTGTCACGCGTCGAATGCACATCACACTTTCACGTCACAGCGTACGGTAACGGCAGCATCTCACAGAGTTTTGGTACATGGGAGTGTTTATGTCGGGTATGAATATGAAATGCATAATAGAGATACACATGAATAACAGGTGCCCTGACATAGATGGACGTATGAGAATCACCATTCCTTGGCCAACTTAAAGAACCATTCCCAGTCTACATCATAGTGTAATCAGACCTATTTTCGTTCTTTAAATTATAGGAAAAACAAACCTGCGTATACTTCTCCATCGTCGTCGATTACACGACTCCGGACATTGTATGAGCCAGAGCGTGCTAGTAATCCCGACGGTGATTCTTCAGGGTCAAAGTTCTTCGTATATGGTTCTCCGTTAGGTGAAGGACCATAAGACCCAAGCATCTGCTCAAGTTTATCGACTACACCACCCCAGACTCAGCAAGCAATCGTGATCGATAGCTTCAAACACACCTTTCACGCCGGCACGCTTCACTATTTGTATGTAGCGCACTCCCTAGGGGCCAATCATATCAGCGTCACCGATATGTTAAAAACCCATTACTGAACGTACGGAAATAATCGAGTGGTTTACTTTGAAGGTGATCCGGACACTAAGGTGTTTGGCGTCAAGGTCTATACTACTGCAATGAGGCATAGCATACGGCTTACTTGTATTCCACTCCCTCCTTGATGACGATTGGGTTCTTCTTCGTGTCTGCAAGCTTCGCAACGTCTTTGAGATCAAAGACGATCGTTTTGCCTGGGGGCAAGGTAGGGGAATCGAGTTCAAGAGTTAGGACAGTGACCTGGATAGATGTAAGATATGATATGGTTATGTATGTGTGGCTCCTACTAACCTTGGGGCCACTAGTATCAGTTCCAGTAGCGCCCGGAACAATGCCTAGAGATGCCTTCCAACGAGCCAAACTTTCGTCTTCGGCATCGAGCTGCGCATATTCATCAGGAGATTTAGCTGCACTGGGCTTATAACCTATAGAAACATCCCTTGATCAGTACTAGGGCATTGATGGGGTGGAAAGTGTCATGGCACGAACCTGGGGTAGTGGTGGGCATGAGATCTTCATGGTCGTCGTTCTGAAGAGATGATGGAGGTCAGTGAGTCTTATGATGAGATAATAGCTTTGGCCTACATTAGACATGACGGTTATAGGTGAGGTGGGGGGTACGGATTAGCTTGCCCAGAGCTGGGCTTTGGCGACCTTCTATCAAGTATATATCGATTTCGCACGCGCCCTTTGCCGAGTCAGCATCACGACCGTGTCCAAGACTCCAGGTACAACAAGTACGAGATTCATCAGACCTCCTTGTTGAATGCAAATCCCATGGATGCCTCAAGATTGTTTAAACGAATAGTATGTCCATGAAAATTGTAAGAAACGCCCTATCCTCCCTCCAAATATCAATTACATGTTACATCCGAAAGAACAGAAAGATGCCAGTTGCTTCGCCCGCTTATGAGGGCAACAAATGGTCGCCGAACACATAATTCAACTAAGTAGAACCTGGTGTGGATGGTTCACTTGAGATGGTATAAGGATGCATAGCCTCTGCGTAAATCGTCAATAAAAAGAGATAACACAGTAAACATTAACACACCTCCTTTGAACCAACATTTGCCCTTACTCAGATGGAAGCATTTCGGACCATTGGGACAAACATGGCCCCAGCAGCAATTTTCTCCATATGGGCACTGCACACCTATACGGAGATGTTTTGTGAAACGAAGGAGCAAGTATGATTTGAGAGGTACATACCATTCTTCAGCCAATTGCATGGCGCTTTTTTTGCGTTACTTGAAAGCAATGCCAGCTGCTCCGGCGTCAGAATGTAATCATGCGAGTACTTGCATACGGCAGCCTGATGAGGGTCATGAGTTGGATAACATGTTGGTAAGAGTAAAACACTCACTCCTTTAGAACAACTCATCAAGTAATGTTCATTGCATGGAGGCGGATTTTCTGCATCAGACAAGTTAGAAATATCGACAAAGGATAAGTGGTGCCACATACGTCGATGTAGAGGCTACCATTGAAGAATTGTAAACTTAGTCTTAGTATATGATAACATCATATAGGGGAGTAAACATACTAGGCCCGGATCAATGACGCGCCCGCCAGGTCGGGCAGGAGACTGCGGACTGATAAGCCCACCGTTTGTGGTCACAGTGCTAAACGAGCCCACGGTCAATGGTGAGAGCTTCATAAAACCTCGCCCAGATAGTTTGTCGGCCATAAATAGTCCATCCACATACAAACTAGGGAGAGCGGGGAGCCTGGCATCCATATTTTGATGGGAAGAAGAATGAAGAAACACCATCTTGCCGAGCAACTGCTCCTTCTCTAACGCACTAAACATCGACATGTAAGTCGATGGGTCCGAGTGAACACCTAACCCTATAGGATATTGGTTGAGGAAAAAATTGTGAATATGCATTTCGTACCCGCAAAGAATATGCGTAACGTTTGTGGAAAGCGAGTATAAGTTTGCAAATATTCTAGGACCAGGCAGAAGTTCATTTTGTGGACGGAATCTAGCATAGGAAAACATGCCTTTTATCTTAGAATCAGTGCTGTCTTTATTAAAGCCGACATCAACCATAAGAAATCTGGGGGATGACTGGCTAAATCCCTGCAAAAACGATCAGCAATAAGTTGAGCTGACCTATCGCAACCTAGTCAACTCACGGCGAAAAATCCCTGCAATTGCTCCATGGTACAGGTCTTGCTAGTAGCAAGCAGGTCTTCAAGCTCCAATTTGTTGTAATAAACAACGATCCAGAAAGATAGGCGGCCAAAAATGTGTACATCCTCGTTCGAAAGGTACTCCGCAATAGACTTCGTAAGCCGCTGTGCCGCAGCACGACCACCTTGCTGGCCTTGTACGAGAAGTTCCCGGATAAATATGTTCTCATCCCCATTAATAACACACAGAATAAGTGGGTACTGGTTCTGTGGCGTCAGTCAGCGTCCAGTCCATGCCCTTGCATGATGGAAAATGTATACCTGAAAGCAATCCAAATTTGAAATCTGTTTGTTCAGCGAAGCCACTTGCACATTATGTGCTTTGTTCGATCTCTCCGACGCCTCGAGTGCAACTGCATGGGCTTGTTTCCACACAGAGAGCTCGAGCTCAAGTTCGTCGACTCGATTTTCAAGCTCCGTGTTGCGTTTTACAGTAATCGTCGATAAGTCTAGACGAACAGGAGCATCAGCAAGAGGAGAAGCAAGCCCAGAAGTATACCCACTCAAAAGTCTCGAGAGGGTCTCATCCCTAAGACTCTGACGTAAGTGCAAAGACGGGGTTCAAAAGAAAGTGAACGTACCAGAGCTGCTGGTTGGCCTCTGCCAATGGTTGGGTAGCCATGGCGGGGATGGAAGACGGGACTGAATAGATATGCCTGTGAGGTGGCTTTATGGACGACGGCCTTCCATGCAAACGAAAGGTAAAGAGCAGCTTCCCGGGGTTCTATTGCCAGAAAGGTACAATCGAACTGGGAAGATGAGATGCTTCGAAAGTCACACGAATACTAATTCTCGCCCACACCATCCATTATAGGTTTCCAATGAATCCAAGGTTCTACACATACTGAGTTGCGCCCGTAGATTCTTGTGCAACAGCAAGAACGTCGTTGGTTTTTTTTTTTGCCTTGAAGGAAAGATTATCGTCAAGTGCCGCGGAAGAATGAATGTCTTGATGACACTTCGCTGACTTTGAAACTTGCCCCAATCCACCTTGTTATCGTGGAATAAAAATTTGTATACAGGATAGCGGTGGCATGAGCGATGTACAGGAAGCATGGATGGACGGGGTAGGTACTTATAAGGCTTTCACAATGGGAATGATTCATTTAAAACTCGAAGTGCAGTTCTTCGGCTCCTTGTGCATGTCCACTGCCGTCAAATTAGCAAACCAGTCCTCACTTGCAGCCGCATTGTACACTTACTTACTAGAAACTTGCAGCGCCCCTGTTTGAAAAAATGACATTTGGTCGAGAGAGAGCAGTAATGACCGTAACAGCATTCTTCACCCCAGAGGCAGGGCTCGCCTACAATCGAGACAGAAAATAAAACAAATCAGATGGTAGATCACCAGGTCTATGCCTAAAAGAGGTATTATACCCTTGTTGATGGCGGGGTATGGTGCTTTTTTCGCGTTCGTGCGAATCTCCGCATAGTGTTCTGGCTGTAATATGTAATTGTGTCCGTATTTGCAATCGACCCCATGTTTACAATTTGCCAGATAAAACAAGGTGCATGGAGGAGGTTTTTCTGTGACAAGTAAGATCAACAGAACGCTTCTGGACAGAAGAATCCCGTGCATGACGTACGTTTCGACAAGGGCTGGATCGCGTCCTAAGATTAGCATCACGGCATTGATGGTAGCATCATACTTACGATATTTGGGTTAACATGTCTTGTTCCTTTGGGCGCTGGGATGTCGTCACTTCCCTCACTTGTAGTACTCCCGCTGCTATCCAGGTCTGGGGTCGAAGGCTGTCTCTGCACAAATTGGACAGCAGATGAGTAGCTGTTAGGAATACATGGGCGACGAGGGGGAGTGGAGCCAACTCCTACCAGAAGCTCTGGAGTAGCGTCTCGACCTCCATCAATTTCCGGGAGCGCCGGTGGCGTGGGTGATGGCTCTGAGCACTGCGGCAAAACAGTTTGCGGAGAGCGAGTAATTTTGCCAATGAGAGCAATTGAGACGGGAGTCACAAGTTTTTGGGTAAGAAACAAATCAGGAATGTTTAAGACGGGAAGCTCAAGGTCTGCAATCCCTGTGGCCATCTCAGAATAGCTTTGAAGAAGAATTAATTTCTGTTTGAATCCGGCAGTGATATGTGAACGAAGGGTAGCCACATAACCATTATCGTGGCAGCCTGTCTCAGGCTGTTCAGTGATCTGCGCAGCTGAACGAGGCATATATAATTAAGTCACCCCCGAAGATGATCTTGTACGTTCGAGGGAGATGTATCTCGTCTTCGAGTCGGGCTGATAGTCTCCAATTTATTAACGAGTCTCACACTTGGTGGATGAGATCACCTTTTATCTTGGCATCGGCAGCTTCCTTTGCATCTCCAACATCCATCATCAAAAACCGCTCAGCAGCCTCATTGAAGCCAATTATAAAGTCTTCAAACCTCGCTTTCACCATATAATTACTAGTACGCCCGAAGGCATCGATTAGTCCTCGTTTGTTAAAAAACACGTACACCCATAATTGGTATTGATTAGTTCCATAGGTGGAGAAAGATGTTGTGTAATCGACCTGGAGAGTTTTTGTGCCGCGGCTTGACCACCGACTCGGCCCTGCGCAATGTAATCTCCAGAGAAGATAGTGCCATCTCCGTCAATGAGGGCCACAATCCGAAACCCCTTCATTATCATCAGCATGATTTTTGCAAAATAAACCTATCATTTACTTTGATTCGATTCTCCAAGTCTTCCTTTCCTTTAGCTATTTCATTTTTCAATTTCTCGAGTTCCCCGTTTGTAAACGGTGACTTCGGCCTCAACTTTCTGCATTTTCTCAGTATTGGAGGTTTCCTTTACCAACAAGGTGCGAAATTCTTCTATAATGTCGAAAAAATTAGGCAGGCTTATGTTAAAAGAACAGATCACGTCTACCGTTTAGCTGTTCCAAGCAACTTTCACTGTGGGGGTCGTAATTGATTATCTCAATACGATTCTAGTGAGAAAAATACTGGCGTACATTCGGTGGTTGGCCTGGGAACGCAGTAGAGCATGCCTGTCGCTGTTAGTTTGATTCGAGAGTGACATCAGATAGTTATAGGACTTTCTCGGTTGTTGGGGGGTACTGAGGTGGGATGAGATTTAACGGAGAAAAAAGTGTATCTAAGTCATGCACGCTGAGCCTCAAGGTATTTTCGAACGTTCGGGTACACATAGGTCTGGGGATAATGATGGGAGTGGCACGATGCGGTGTTTCTTGCAAGTTGTAGTCACATTCATCTCGGCCCACCGCAGATTAGATTTTTAGCGGATATAGATGGTCCGCTGAAAGTTCGATCCAGGTCGCCCGTCTTTGGAGCTCGAGTATTTCGAAGGGTCCCTCAATGTTCATTAAAGTAGTTCCACTTTTGAGGATATTTGGCTAGATCGGAAGTGTTGCTGAATAATATATGCAAGGGGCTCTAGCAGCCAGATTTTCGAGTGAGCACTGAGTACTGAGCGCAAGCACTAAGCAGTGCTCACTGCTAGTCAACACTGCTTGTTGTTACTGGCAAAGTTCAAACCATTAACCCTCTGCATGAAATTACAAAACCACATTGGCACGTGACATCGAGGCCATTTCAAGGGACGGACTTACACGACCGTGACTTCAAGAACAACCTTGATCACTGTGGGACCCATAACAGGTTTTTTCCCCCAGGCAGTAACGGGCTCAAATAATCCGTGTAGCTGGTACTAAAAAA
>JABCKI010005936.1:0-24192 GCA_018282025.1 Sphagnurus paluster
TTATATGCTCTGTGGGTCATCTTAAACGTGTTGCCGCGCCAGCGGAGCAATTTTTTGAACATATATAGTACTTTTAGGGGTTTTTTTAGAGGTCTATCCTAGAATCCGGTGAAAAATGGTCAAATTTTGGAAAAAAAAATAATCCGGACATGGACTTTTTGGTGCCACCACCTACATCTGACGGGACTTTCGGGGGTCCTATTTAAAATACATGATTCCGCTCCGGGTTCTAACCCGAGTGGGTCGAGTATTTCGCCATGGCAAGGACTACGACGACGCTCTCTCCTATCTTGTAGATGAGTCTTGGTGGGATTACATCCCGCTGATGGCTGGGTATCTGGGCAATGATTCGGCTGGAAAGGTGGAAGAATTCTATAGTTCCTAGAGGTTCCAGGGCTGCATAGGAATTCGGTAGCCACATGTACGGAGATGACGACAAGCATGGGTGACCAGGAAGTATCGGGGGCAGCTGCTTTTCCATCTGAGACTGGTTAACGATTCCCCATCGCTGGACTTGGCGAGGAAAAGAGGACTGGCCTCAGAGGTCAAATCTTTTCATTCTAAGCTTTGTTCGATAGTTCCTAATCTTTTAGATGCATTTTATTTACAGCTGAATAATATATATTACTCACAGATGCTACCGTTGTGGCCTGAAAGTGCAAAGAGTGGAAGCCTATGAAGGTTAGACGCAAAACGATACTAGAAGGGCCTGCATTTGTTGGGTGTGATTGTTAATCAAGCAGCTCATCGTAGTTCAGGTCCTGAGCCTGGCTATGACTTATTATTCGGCCCTCGATGAACTTTTTGGATGGTATATTGTCCGCTGATGATTGAACAGTCTAAAATAATAGTGGGGAATAGTATGACTCGGGAGACGAAGGTTCCTCCTCTACTGCCTTCTTCCTCTTGGCCATCTCTAAAAAGAAAAATAAATCGAATGCCAGAACTTATAAACCCCTCACACTCACGTTTCCTTTGCACACTCCTCCAGCCCCACTTTGGCACCTTCCCTTTGGGATCCTCGAGCCACCGCCGCACCTCACGCGCCATCACAGGATCGCGCACCTCGCTCAACCTCTCGAGCCTCTCCGCCCACTCCCTAAACTTCGCCTCATCCCCAAGCACCGCCCAGCACAAACACACATCCCGCACAAACGCACTCTCCATGCCCTGCAGCCCCTCGCGCTCAATCAGCTCCAGCGCAGCCATATGCGAGCTCAGCACAAAGTCGTCCGCGCGGCACATGTCCGTCGCCCAGCCCGCGAAGACGGGACGCGTGTGGCGCCACTCGCGGAGCTCTGCGCGCGCGGCGTCGGAGGCGGCGGACTCGGCGGGCGGGAGCGCGCAGAAGGCGCAGGCGCAGGTGAAGCCGTAGTGGGCGTATAGCCGGGCGCGGCGCGCGTCGCGGGGCTGGGTGACGTCGGTGTAGATTATGGTGATCTCTTCGCCGGGGGAGATGGGGCGGAGAGCATAGAGAGACGAGGAAAAGGATTCGAGGTCCCATTTGTGTGCTGCATTCGGACCGCAACTATGGAAATATGGGCTCGTGTTTTTGGGAATTCGAAGATGGTTGAACTTACCTGTGGTTGCTGCGGTTCATAGTAAGAAAGACGGCACCATACTCGCGTGCATCAGTCTCAATCTCGTCTGGATGCCCAAGCTCGACCGCTGCGCCATTGGTACGCGCGATACCCTCCTCTGCTGTTGCACATTCTTCCGGGTCTCTGCAGTTCGCCATCGTAAACAGCTCATCGCGCCTGTGCTGTGGGAGGGCAGCAGAGAGACCCTGGTATGCAGCAGTGCGTGCATCGTGTGTGAGAGTGACGTTTGCAGGGACGAGGATGGTGGGATGTTCGACGAGGATGAGTGCCCCTGTTTGTATTGGGCGGGTCGCGAACATGCCAAGGCCCTTGTGTTCGCCGGCAGACCTGATCTCGAAGCTGGGCGTCCCGTCTGCGCCAAGCGGCGTCAGGCGGGCTGGGCGGGCCGGTGTGGGGAGGTGCGGGACAATGCGGTTGTCAATGAGCATGGCGCAGGGTTTATCGGGCGCATCGTCAAAGTAAAGCGTCTGGATCGAAAACCGCGACGAAGACGGCGACGAGCTGCTCATCTTGGACGTGCAAAAATGTGATGGATCGGATTACCTAATCTCTCAGAGGCCCTGGACAGCCACACGGAGGCAAAGCTCGAGTACTCCGATAAGGTTCCTGCAATACAGCATGCATGGATACGAGCTCGAGGAAGAAGAAGCCAGGAGACTCAAGGCCAGAAAATTTTAAACCATTGACATAAAAATACACCCATGCCCACCGATCCTGCACTGATCCACCAGCACACAGCACACAGCAGTATTTTCCTTCTCCGATACCTTTCCCTGTACGTTTTATAAAAAAATATCTTGTATCGATCCCACAATAGCCGTGGGTGGACTCGGAGAGAAAGCAGTCACCTTAATGCAATAGAGTCTTTTTGACGAATTGATGGTCTTACCTAAGCCGCATGGACGGCTCTTCCTCTGTGCTCCAGGCACTGCGCCGCGAATCGCTTGACATCTACAACCGCCTGCACTCGATCGCCGACGATGCTCAATTTGTGGCGCAAGTTCACGCGTCCTACCCCACCACACCCCTCGTCCCAAACCTCCGATGTGGCGCATGGTACGCCGACCCTGCCATAGCATCCACAGTTCCCGCCTACTTCAAGTCTACCGACGGCCACTTCAATAACTGGAGCTTCAATCTCCGCCGACCCAACCTCCAGCTCCTTCCCCTCATCGCAGAGTACGGCAGGTACGTTCCTCACATATACATCTGTACCACTGCTGATCGTTTCAGCGTCATCCTCGTCGACTCGACCCGAGCAGGCAAACGCATCCCCGACGCGCTTTCCAAGACAGCCCCTATCTGGTGCGCCGCCGTCTCGCGTGCCATCGCCCGACGCTTTCCCAGCTCAGCCAAGGACGCGTGGGACACTGCGCTCTACACGCCACCCGGCGCCGTCAGTGCACAGGAGCACCACCAGATCACACAACGAATCGACGCCTGGGCTGAGGCACTTTTTGTGCGTCATCGCTATCAACCCATTTATCCCATACTAGGTCTAATGCCATCCAGAAATCGTCCTTCGACCTCCCTGACCTCGCCGCACCCTTGCGCCCCTTCTGGATCACGCCCGCCACCACGACCTTTCCCGCCCTCCCGGACTTGAAGACCTCACCACCGCCTTTCCTCCCCGTGCTCTGCCTCTCCGCGTCCCGCCAGAGTGACGACGCACGCCGCCCGAGCGGGTTCGCGTACATCCAGGGCTCCGGCGACGACCACGAGCTGTGGAGTATGGTATGTTCTGTTTTTTTTGCTAAACCGACGCGAACAGGTATTAAATATGGACAGGGACTAACGCACACGCACTACTGGCGGCATACCTCCGCGCTTCTCGCTGCGAGTCGGCAGGAACTTCCGCAGTTGATCCAGGAACTTGTGGCGTCCGACACGGGCGCCACCCCCTTAAATCCTGATGCAAAACCTGTACCCACATCCACTGGCAGTAGTAGCTGCCCAACTACGATTAAGAAAACGGGTGGCCGGATGAAACTATGTACCTTCTTCGAGCTGCACGCACACGAGGTGGACAGGGACCGAGACAGCGATGCGTATGTACTTCTACCCTCACCAACATCAATGACGCATACCGTGCACAAGCATACCCTGACCCTCCCTCTCGCGCCCAAGTCCAAGACCCACCTCGCGCAAACGCTCCTCCCACGCGCACTGGCGTTCATCGGCGCCCACCTTGCGCAGGGACGGAACGTTTGTGTCGTCTGCGGCGACGTGGGTATAGAGGACGCGGTGCCAGATGAGGGTGTTGCAGTGCTGCTGGCGGCGCTCGTAGTGTTTTTTGATTGGGAGGGTATGTTAGTCGGCTTAGAACAAAAGGGAGAACCGAGAAAGCAGGAAACCGATAATGCGGATGAGGGAGAGAGACTGGGTGGTGTTGAGGAGGCGGAGGCGGTAGAATCGTTCGTGGTGCAAATACCAGGCACGGACAAGGCACGCATCCGCACGCGCCTGGAGTGGATCATCGCGTGCAGGGCAGGCGTCAACCCCGCGCGCGCCACACTGAAGCGCGTCAACGAGTTCTTCATGTCTGGTGGGCGTGCGTAGTATTATTATATTGGTGAAAATATTCGGCTTATGATAAGTACCAGTATTTATGATATAAATGTTATCCTCGGGAACGACAGGCAGGTGTGGATCATTTATGTTGGGGTGACTAGGTTCTATCCGGTGCGTTCTGGAGACGCGTCCAAAGATGGATCAGCGAGCGAGCCCTGATTATGATTGCTTTATTATTTTGTATTTCGGGGCTGTTTAAATGATTCGATACGACTGTAAAGTCTATCCGACGGACAGGGACCCACAGCGCCGCAAGACTGGACGTGACTTCAGACGCGAGCCATTCAATTCAAGTTGAACCATTTCGCAGGATCTGATAATCAGAATGGTAATCTGGATGAAATTCTAGAATTTAGCAGAGATTCCTTGCACAAGATGTATTTTATTTAATATGAATCTCTGTATTTCGGTTTATCATCAAGGCCGATAAACCACCATCTTTAAAATAATTTGTTCAACCCCAATTGCGTTCATGAGTAGACGGGAAAAGTCATATACCGACGTAGTGATCTTGTAGAAATCCCTTCCTTGTCGGGTTTCCCGCTCAGAGCTCGACGCCCGCTCTTTGGCTAGCCAAGATTTTAATATTTATGAATGCAGCTCTGGGTGAAATAAATGACTTCCCCATTAGTGGCAGTGGCGGGGATAGGCTGATTCGGCGTCTACTTTCATATTTTTTATGATGTGCATTGCATCCGGGGATATGACTAAATACTATCCCCGTCATCTTGTTCTTAATTGGGCAGCATCCCAATGAAACGAGTACCGCTACTTCCTGTCTTTTCTTATTTTTTAGATATATGTTTTTCAGGGAACATCGTGTATAGTTCAACTGCCTTTACTTCAAAACAATATCTTCAAATATACAAGCCTCTTTACTATGTGGCTGGGAATAGTTGAGGAGCGATGTTTTTGGACCATACATTATGTGTTCATCTTACACAAGTAACTCCTGTGACTTTGCATGACTAGAAATAAATTTTTATTTCTTAACTCATCAACCCACGCCGATAGAATCTTTTTTCGTAAGGAAAGGGAAATCAAAACAAGGGAACCTCGAACGGGACCGACCGAAAGATGAACACGATCCGCAAGATCATGGCGCCTAATTAAGCGCCTGCCTGAAATTAACCAAGATGTGTACTTGCATTGGCAGCCCCAAGCGAACGGTCTTCGAATATACCGATAACCAGCTTCCGATATGTACTAGTACAAGAAATCTCCTCTAAAGATGTCAAATTTTGCAATTTCCGAAGTCAGAGTGTCATCATGGCTGTTTGAATTCCTCTGAGCATGGCATATCTCCTAAGCGTAGATGTATGCAAAAACTGTACAAATGAAAAATGGAAGCTAGGAGTAACACGGTAAATTTGGCAAACCAAGCTTAGACAATTGGAGCTGGGATTGTCGCTCTTCAAGTTAATTGTGCTGTCGGTGCATTCGCTGATCCGTGTCAAATTGCGATCAATCAATTATACTGACACCGCATAGATCAGCACAATTTAACTATGCAATCTACATCATCTTGGAGCTCCCATATATCTCAACAAAGTTCCAAGACTGAGAATCAGCTTATTTTGAAATGAGAATTTACAACCTTTTAACAGCACACCTGTGCTTGCTCGCAAGCAATCAAACTGTAATTTAGGCGCAATCAAGCTTTCGGTGTGCCTCTTTTGACTTTTAATAATCGAACCCAATAGCAGCAACAGCCTAAAGCTTGTATATGCTCATCTCGGCTATCCGGCAGAGAAGGGGATACGCATTTTGGCGCGCAGGATACTACAGCGGTGTTATCTGTACATCCATAAGCTTGACGTAGTACGTGAAAGCTCGCAAAAACCGTGAAAACCGTGTACACACCACCATCGGATTTGTTTTACAGACGAGCTGCCCCATCCAACCAAATTTCTAGTATATAGGCATGAATATCGGTAGCAGGATTTTCCAACGGCCAATACCAATAGTTTCCACACTCAGTGCTCATGCCTAGTCTCCCATCGAACATCTCAACTACGACCCACAGAAGTGCGGTCGATCTTCCAGCCGACGCGTTGGACGCGATGCGTTCCCACCCCAGAAACGCGAACATTGTTCTCCCTCAGGTCGAAAAAGCTCTCGCCGAGCCTTCCGGTAGCCCAGTATGGATTGTTTGCAAGGCTGACGACAAGGTGGAGTTCGTTTTGGCGGTGACAGACGGCTTTATGGGAGCGTACCCTATCTTCATCTTTACGACACTCCCCTTCGAGAAGCTTACCGACGAATATATCCGACCATCACTCGAGAACCTCGCTGTTGCACTGGCAGCCTCCGCCGTTCCCGCTCCTGTTCGCAGAGTTTACTCCGTTTTTGCACCTGAGCCTGTGGCGCTAGTCTTTGCGGAGGAGTGGACGCGCCTTAGCGATATCAGTCACGACGCCAAAAATCCCTATTACGCGGCAAAGATTAGCTACTGCACCGCCGATACCTTGGCCGAGCGCCAAGACATCCCCGCGAATTACAATCTTCGTGCCGCAGTGTCCGAAGATGTCCCAGCAATTGCAGAACTATGCTATCTATTCGCAAAGGATTCGGTAAGCCTGATTTGTTCTATCAGCGACTCATCTTTCCAACGTTCAAATGTCCCCAACAGGCACCGTTTGTTCTCAACAGAGAACGTGCTTTGGAGGAAGCAACCAAACTTATCGAGAATTCTCAAGTCTGGGTTCATGAAGCACAAAAACTGGGGGAAGCGAAAGAGATTGCTAGCATTGTCGCGTTCACGCGCAACAGCAAGAAGGTGGCGGCGATCACCAAGGTCGTCACGAATCCTCAGTGGGGTGGTCGTGGTTGCGCAAAACGACTTGTTCGGGAAGTTTGTGATCAGTGAGTTGGTTCCCTAGTTAATCATTGTAATATTCTTGCTCACCATCTTATCCAGTCTCATCAACGGACCTCAGAAAAAGGAAAGTGTCGTTCTCTACGTAGCCCATGAAAACACCGTCGCAATTAAGGTTTATGACCGCGTGGGCTTCGTCGGTCTCTCTGAGGGCGGGCCAAAAGTTGAGGGAGTTGACCGTTGGCTTGAAGTGGGTTTCGACAGTGCTCAAGTCGAGCTCGGCCACTGGTAGTTATCTCATTTTGATGCTCATCGCTTTCCGCCCTAGTACTTATATCATTTAGCACTTTTTTCATCGCCATCATTATATGTAAAATACTAGATTACCTTACCTCTCCTCCTTGTATTTCCTTTTGTAAGAGTTCTAGAAAGCGTAAGGTAAACTCAGTACTTGCGCGCGTGTGTGCGAAGAACTATGATATTATTCACCTAGAAAGCGTAAGGTAAACTAAATGGTGAATAAGTAAATGTAAGAACAAAATATAAGTAGATTATTCTCACCTCAGTACTTGCGCGTGTGTGTGCAAAGAACTGAGGTGTTCGAGATGAGTTTTCGAACTATAAGTACTGTGGTACACGGAGCATGTAGCTAAGGAAAATATCACGGAAGTGAAGCTCGGAATGGATAAGGAAAGGTATCGAGGGCACGGAGTCCCGTGAGGAGTGGAATATGAAATGTAGCTAAGGATAAGATAAATTAAACAAACTTGGCGCGCATCGGCGCGCGCGCTCGGAGACTTGTGGCGGCTCTCGGGGACTCGAACCGGCTTGCAATATTCCAACACCTTTTTCACTGAGTAAGAGAGAATATAGAATAGAACTGTTTCACCACAAATTCGTTATCAGTGAGAGCTAGAGCTTTCGAACCATTGTCAGTTTACAATTTACATCGCGGCTTTAAGGTTATTCGCCGTACCATTGCACGTCCCAAAGAATAATTACCCCCGTTGGGAAGACATACTGCCTGAAAACTACCAGCCAATGAGCTCTCATTCGCAATTTGATAATAGGAGGAATAATCGCTCAGGTTGTAGGGCTGTTCACTTTTTGGGATATGAAACAGGTAGCATATCTAAAACATCGTTGGCTTGTTAGCAAAATTTGTTGATATTCGAAGCGGCCTTTTCCCCATTCAAACCCGACAAGTCGGATGTACCAATGAAGGATAACGAGAATCTATTCCTTGTTGAAAGCAATGATACCTTCGGCGTCGACACATTGCAGGTATATGGGGTTCTCAAGAGTCCATCATGTGTACCAGACAAATTTTGTTACAAGGTAGGATTATTCGGAGAAACACTGGCTGTCTCCGAATGATTCCCCCAGGATAAAAGACCGCTTTCCATCTGAGGTGGGAAGGAGTTCAGGCAAGTTTATGTGTCAGGATTACAGACATGGCTCCGATTAGTACACACTAAACGCGTCACATTGAAATGTTATTACATCGGCCCTCAGCGGCAGAATTTGATGCAGCGTGCTGTTGAATTTTGCAAGGTTGGTGTAAGTGGTCGGCTGTAGGTTGTGACAGGGGCAAGAGAAATAAAATTAGTCAGCATGGGCCTTGCTGCGCCATGAGAGCCTGGTCCCTCAGTTACGTCACTTTTTTTGGTCTATCATTAAACCCCCTGCTCCTCTAATGCTCCTCCAGCCATACTGTAATTATGGATGATTTAACTCCTCAAGAAATGGTCCCTCACTTTGGCCATGGGTTAAATACTGCTACGGGCGTTTCAAATCCGGCGCGTGTGCCCACACCCGCAATCGGAGCGTTAGATTTGACCTTGCAACACTGCGAATCAGACAACACAATAAAATTTCCTGATTTCGTCCACGACTGTGAGCGAGTCATCAGCCTAATTCTTCGTGAACCCGAGAACTACAGAAAAGTCTCCGAGTCAACCGTACAACCTACCCTGGTTCTGGCGTTTTTGCGTGCTGAGGCAGTTTACAAATCGCACTGGAAACAGGACCCAAGGATTGCCTACCTGTTCTCTGACCTGTTGGTCCGCCTGGATGCTTTCGAATATGCCCTTGAAGTTCTCCACGAGCTCTTCGCGCAATTGGCAGAGCCGGGGCCCCTCGTCGCCGAAGCCATTGCTTACGTCGAGAAACTGAGGCTAGAGCGCGTGGAACAATCGAAGCGAAGTAATTTTGACCAATCTTCCACCCCCCTTTTCAGCCCATTCAATTTCGTTACAGTGCTTCAACTGGCGATCAACAGTAGCCAGTCAAGGATCAGCTGGCTCTACGAGCCTAATAAGATCGCGCCGATACCTCTCCTCGAAGAGCTCTCTGTTCCCATACTTCAATTCACCTCCTTCCCAAATTACTGTCTTACCCCTGCAGAACTTTCGCGCCTCGTTCGGGCGATTGCGGTTCATACCAGCATCGTAGAGGGCGTAGTTACCCTCACTTCAAACCTCACTGAGGCGCTGGTCTCACTTGGATTCGAATTCCAAACTTTCGAGGGCATCGATATGGACCCAGAAACCAAGGCTTTTACACAACAGGTACTCATCGACGCGCAGGAAGCAACTTCGATGGCGCTTGATAGCACTGGCGACGCGACAAGATTGTTCGATGCGCAGCATATGGGTGAGATACACGCGATGTTCACGCGGACGGCATGTATCGTGAGCAGCACCACGGGAGGACAGCGAATATCCTCGTTTATTGGACGGGGTTGCTACAAGACCTTGTCAAATCATGTCCTTACACAGTCTGGTAAATACCACGTGTATTGCCCGCCGGAGTATGTGGACAGCGAAATCATACAGCTTTTTGTCATGCTGCAGGTGCTTTGGTCCCTAATTGCATATTCCACTGTCAAGTTAACATATTTCATTTGGACATAGACATATCTTCAATGGGTACCCAACACGATACAGAATGGCATGTGGATCTCTGCGTGGTTCCACCATCGTTTCGTGAATATTCACCCATTCAGAGTTCGCCCCATTTTCGCCCTGTCCCTTATCCTTCTGCGCTGAATCTTGTTTACTATACCTACTACAGGGTGCCAATGGACGACTCGCTCGCGCACTCACTTCCTCGGTGCTCAGATTCTACGGACTTCTCCCCATGCTCGTATCAATGCACGACCGTCCTGATTACATCCTCGCTCTCATGCAGGTACAAACACCTCGTCTACCAATGCCTGCATTTTTACTGACTTTATTGGACATGCTGCTTGTCGATCTACAGGCAGACGCAGGGAACCTTAAACCTCTCGCACACTTCATTGCTCGTCAACAACTCCAGGCGTATCTCATTGCAAAGTCGTGCCTCGCAGGCCCAGACACCCCAGTCATTTACGCGCCAGTCCGGGCGACGCGTATCGAAGCAGCGCATTCCTTCATCTTCAAGTGCATGAATGAGCTCGCACCCCGATATTGGAGGAAGGTTGATTTACACGAAACTGCCCCGCTGCGCCCCCTCTGTAACATTGTGAGTTCAAACTTGCCATGTTTATATCTTCAATTAACAGAAACCACGCGACAGACCATTCACGATTTGCACACAATCAAGGTTGTCCCGGTCATCAGTGCTAGCACCAGTTCTGAACAATCCCGCAACCAATTTCACTTACTCTATGGCTCACTCTGGCCGCTGGAGACGGATGTTTTCGTGGTGTACCTTACTACGGAGTCGCCGGTCGAACAGGAGTTGGGTTTCTACCCCATCCGTGCGCTGACGGGGTTGGTATATGCGGACGACGCGCAGGTGTGGGAGGCGCGTCTGCGGAGCTTCCTTTTAGATGATGTAGCGGGTGTAATGGCTAGTGAACCAGTGGTTAGGTTTTGAGTCTATTTTATATCAATTTGAATATACTCTAGTCTTTTGGTACCAAGGTGAAGCTGCGTGTATGCTTGTGGGCCTTTGGATTGTGGCGGGTCGCTCAGGTGGGTCACCCTCTGCGGCATTCCGATCAAATTTAAACAAGCTCGTGCTTTGACTTTTATCATCTGGGGTCTGGGCACATCCCACACCTACGATGTAGTAGTCGCCGACATCACCATCATTCTGAACCCGAGCCATTCTATACGATGAAATCTATCACTCAACAATGGCTGTGCGACGAACATCTTGCATCACAACCTGAGGTCTAGCGAGAAGCGAAAGCTTTCTTTTTAGCTGCGGCCTCCAAGAATTCATAGCAAAAAGACGACACACTCCAAGGCTGAGAACTCAAAAAGCAGGGTGTGCAATAGCCTCAAAGCGGAGACATGCTCATTGGGGTCGAGTTTGTGAGGGTGGGCCGCTGTTACACGGCTCCAATAGACAAAGCACACGGTGAACACTACTACGGATAGACATGTGTTGCGACTCATTTTTGAATTTCCAGCTGCACGAAATCTATTGCGCATTGCGCAAGCAACTTGCGTCGGGGCCGGAAGACTTTGCCGAGGTCGACTGCCGAGGACTGGCGTTTGTCAAGAACCATCAAACCCTCCACAATGGACAGCATACTCTTCTTATCACTCTCAGCGATTTCGTCCCTTAGGCTGTTGATTATGAAAAAGTTTGTCATGTAATCGGAATTCTCAAAAACTCGGTGTGATTTTGCCTTGTCAAGTTCCATACTGGTCTTCAAGTCTTCTATGTCCTCGGCTGTTGGAACTCTACGGGCGCCGCCACACCACTGCTAGTTGTGCGATTGAGAGCCCATGCATCACAATAGCTTCGAATCTTGCCACGGCGCCCACCAGTTGTGCTTTGAACGCCCCCAGCTGACAGGCAGAAGCTGCGATTTATCACATTTAAGCACTCTCGTCTCTCCAACGTTGAGTAAATGTGAATAGATGGATGAACGAAAGAGGCTCTGGTATGATTTTCTATATTGGCATATGGCTGCGAGAATCCGCCGGGCACGGTATATCATATCGATATACCCATTGTTTCTGCAGCAGAAATGGGGTCTCTCTTTCTGTTGGCATATCTTGCCACGACTGCCCTTGCTGCCAGCCTCGTCAAATATCCATCGGTGCCGCTGCCGCTCAAACCTCTATTCGACAATCAGGGGGCGTCAGCGTCTGGAGCTGGCAATTTCGACGGGTCTGGATCCAGCTATGATAGTCAGTTCCTACCCACTGGCCCATGGTCGTATGGCGGCATCAGTGTTAGTGTCTTATATCAATATCCATGGGCCGAACATGCAGTTAATGTTAGGTCGTAGTATGACCTTCCTTCAACCTGGGGAACGGACAAAGACAACGTCGTTGCCAATGGGCAGGTATTGACTCTTGAGGCGCCTGTCTTTGCGCAAGAGTTGCATTTTGTTTACTCTGGGGACGCTTCTTCAAGTGAGCGGGGCGTAAATTCTACTAGATTATTAGACATCTCACCATTATTCCCCAGCCGAGTTCGTCGCAAACTTTGTATTAGGATTCGCAGACAATTCCACGCAAGTCGTGCAAAGTGAATATCCGTTCGCAGTTCGTTTTCTTATTAAACTGATGCATTGTTTGAGTGTACGCCAAGAATTGGTGGACTTGGCCAGGTCTCAATAACGGAGTGATCCAGACGTATGGGAATTGTTCATTTTGACATTTAGCTTACTCAATGGTTAAAGGCCGTATCACTTCGAGAAGAACGGCTCCAGAAAGAACCTCAACTCGACCCAGATCCACCAATGGTCCACATCTGTCTTGTCCGAGCAGGCTCTCACAAGCATCACCTTGCCCAAAAACACCAAGCCCAAGCTACACCTCTTCGCCATGTCACTTACGCCATCCACGACACCGGCGCCAGACATAGACACACAGGCACCCTCGCTCTCAGTGCGCCAGACGCGGTTTACCTCGCGCTGGGAGATGATCAACGGCGTGCGTGCCCAGGCCGTCGAGGTCACGCTCGCGAATCTGCTGCCCGCATATACCCTGTCCCCAGCGACGTCCGTCAACACGCGCCTGGTCATATCAATCTCCGGCGCCGGGATCGAGACCGTCATGCCGGGCGCGGTGTTCCGCTTGGTCCCCGGCGACCAGGTGCGCGTGGACGTGTTTGTGACGGGGTCCCAGGCGGACGGGGTCGCGAGTGTCCATGTGCAGGACGCGAATGGGGTGGATTGGGGTACTTCGGATGGATGGCCGACGACTAAGCTTGTGGAGAATTGGACTGACGACCCTGAGCTCTTGCGGACGCATGAGACGCCAACTTGGGTGTGTTCTGTGTTACTGGTAGTAACAATGATCTTGCTCACGACCGGCTTTTATAGTGGAATAAGTCGAAGTTTGGAATCTTGTAAGTCGATTTCAGATATTGATACAACATTCTAGGATTCTTACGCGCGGAATCCAAAGCATTCACTGGGGTATTTACAGCTACCCTGCATGGGTAACGACTTTTTTTCCTGGTAATGTGTTTAGATATTTTAACCTGCGTATCATAGGCACCACGCAGGAATTACGCGGAGTGGTATAAGTGAGTCATCTCCCATACACAAAGCTATATAGTCTCATGAAATGCGATAGCTGGGACGTCCATGTGCCTAATAGTGCGACGTGGAACCATCATGTGCAGGCATTCGGCAAGGTGATCTTTTCCCCGCTATTCTAGGGGTGCTAATTTGAACTTGAAACGCAATAGAATGTCCGCTATGATGATTTCATCCCCAAGTTCACGGCGTCAAAGTTCAACGCAAGCGCATGGGTAGACTTTTTCGACCGTGCCGGTGCAAAATACTTTGTTCTCGTCACTGTGAGTATGTTTTATCTTGTTCTTCTCTTGCTCACGCTGACGAGAACAAAAGAAACACCACGATGGATTTGCCCTCTTCGACACCAAAAACACAACTCAACGAAGCAGCGTCTATCTCGGCCCTAAACGCGATTTCGTCGCCGAGCTGTTGGCTACCGCTAAGAAAGAGAAACCAGAGCTACACCGCGGGACATACTACTCGCTACCCGAATGGTGCGTTACGGTCTAGCGTTCTAGGGCGCCTTGAGTGTTTCGTCATTCCCCTGACCGACCACAACAGGTTCAACCCAGACCAAGGCCCTCACGGCTTCGGAGTGTGGCCTGGTGGCCTCCCCCGCAACCCGGCCAACCCCTCGGAGCTCGAGGAGTACACCGGACGCACGCCGATCAACGGCTACATCGACGACCTGCAGTACCCGCAGATGCTCGACCTCGCGCTCACGTACGACACGGAGATCATGTGGTGCGACGTCGGCGGGCCCAACAGGACGCCAGAGTTCGCAGCGCAGTTTTATAACCACGCTATGGCGCAGGGACGGCAGGTCACGATAAACAACCGTGCGTATCAAGTTGTTGTCGCTTTTGCGAGATGGCGGGGATAATTGACAGCATGTAGGATGTGGAGCTGTGCCCGACTTTGACACCCCAGAGTACGCGACGTTTGGTACGACCCAGCCTAGCTCGTGGGAGTCGAACGAAGGCATGGACCCGTTCAGCTTCGGCCTGAATTCGGCGACACAGCCAGGCCAGTACAAGACCGCTTCGACGATCGTGCAAAACTTGGTTGATATTGTGTCGAAGAACGGAAACTAGTGAGTGGTTGGCGTGTCATCGAGTCTGGGTGCACAGCTGAATTCTGTTCTTATCAGTCTGCTTGATATTGGTCCTACAGCTGAGGGAGATATCATCGCACCGATGATGAATAACCTTCTTGACGCTGGATCGTGGCTGAAGTATTCCGGAGACTGCGTTTACGACACGGCAAGTCACTATTTTGTATCCCTTTATCAGGATAAAATAACAAATGACTGTACGGACACAGAGCTACTGGTTCCCGGGCTCGCAGGAGATTGTGAACGGTCAGTCCGTGAGGTTCACTACGACCCCCAAGACATTTTGCATCGTCTCCCTGACGGCGCCCAAGAACGGCAAGCTCACGATCCAGAAACGGCTGCCCATCCTCCCTGGAGATGAAGTTAGTCTTCTGGGCCCGGGTAACGGAACTGCTACAGCTCTTCCATGGACCGTCGATAGCACCGGAAAGCTGACCGTCAACGTCCCAGACAGTGCGGTGGCGGCAGGAAAGTTTGCTTGGGCGTTCAAGGTTTCGTATAAGAACCAGTGACAGTACTTTTTTATTTATTGTTTTTTGTTATGTATTCATGAAAGCGATGAAGAATCGTAATAATATAGCGATTCCTCCAAGATTCCTCAGTGCAGAATGATCGTCAACGTTTACCGGATTTTGGGTACCATACCGCTCTCGGATCTCTCGGACCGTTATCTGCGATCCAATTACATTTTTGTTACGATTTTAGATTCAAAGTCCGGCATTGTGATTCCCCGCATTCATTCTTGTCCTCGAGGGCTCTTGGACATTGACTTCAACCACGTCTCGTCTTGACGCCCAAACACCAAAAATGCGCGCCTCATTCTCCCTCTACGAACACCCCCAGCTCTCAGACTCCGAGGTCTGGCCTAAAGACTCCTCGCCTGCCCCCGCGTCCGCCCGTGGCCCCGCCGTCGCCGCACTACTTGTCTTCACGATCGTAGCGGGCGGTCTGGCATATCATTATACAGGCGCTGGACGGGCATTCTTGCAGGACAGGTGCGTGCTCTGTTTTATCGTTGTCTCTCGTTGGGGCGATCTCTGGTGTACGGAGGCTGACAGTGCGGCTTTTCTGCAGTGCACTGTTCAAGCAGTGGCTATAGGCTGTCGCCAGACCTCGATCTTCGGTTTATTCTCCATATCTTCATTGGCGCTACGACGTTCACTTCCTGTCCCCTCATTGGACTTCTTTCTCTCTCGGATCTTCCTCGGCCTGTTGTAACATTACTTGCCATTCCACCAATCTACCGGCGTCAGCATAAAACCGTGACGGCCACGCACACGATCCACGAACTATTTATGAATAACGACCTGCATCTCTGCCCCCCTCCCCCGTGTAATCGCCATCCAGCGTCCACATACCGTATCGGATCGCGGGGCCCGATACTCTTTCCCTTTCCAGTCTCCCAGTGTCAAGCAGCAGGCTTCTATATTTCTCCTATACATATCACACGCATTCGTGTTTTTCCGCGTTCCCATGCCCCCATGTCATTGCACATCTTGGTTCATATTCATATCCAACACCACTTTCCCATGTCTCGTATTTTCGCATTTCATTTCCTATACATACGTCCGTCATGCTCCGACCCCCCATCCCGAATGCACCCCATTCCCCACGTCCCATTCATGAATCATGAACTACCAGTTTTACGTTGATGTACTATAACCACTGCCTGCCCTTTATGTATTGCCCCTCGTCTGCATTCTGCATTATACATCCTGCCTGCACACGCATACGCACCATCCGCTTGACGTACATCAAAAGCCTCGCTTCTATGTACGCACTTCATCCATTTGTGTCACAATGCCCTTTGTCCCCATCTTTCCAATATAAATACCCCGCCCCTCGCCTGCTATGGATATATTGCTTTCTGCCCTCTGCCCTCTGCTTGCCTGTCTGCACGCCTGAGGCATCAGGGTGCCAGGCGCTCACTATGCGGACATGACATCCTCGATATACATTCGTGACGGTGGCGTAGCGCGCGCACTGTCGCACCGGCGTCTATTTTTATGATTCTGTTGAAGTCGTTTTGTCCTGCCGTGAGTCCCACATATCGTTGTGATTATGGTATACAATCAGAGCTTGTTAAAATTTAAATTGACAGTCGGGCAGTGCTTCAAGCTTCAAGGATCAGGTCGAATTTATTATGTAAGGACATCGACTCGGTCAGTGCTTGCCCGAGGTAACTGTCAGCCTTTGGAATCTAAATGTCGCGGATTAAAGCTAATGCGGAGAATATTGAATTTCGTTGGCCGGTGATCAAAGTACGTCACGTAGCAAAAAAAAGCCTCATAGAGTAGATAGACAGTGTTGTATAGGTCTGAGAACTTGTTATATAGGGTGCGGGACGCGATACTTAGGTCAAGCTGAGATCTCGGGACTAATCGAACAATCCCGACATCGGTGGTTTAGGCGATTTTCACAGCAGAATCTAGATGACGAGGACGAAGACGTGGCATGATGTCACGGTTGCGCAAAGACAGGCCACGCGACTGTGAGCACCATTAAGCAATTAAGAGATACGACAGGTACCCTGGTGTAGACCCAGGTCTTTTTTCCATCTCTTCGTCTATCCAACCACGCCCGCATCACGAAAGAACCAACCCTTGGACCTGGCGGGGTGGAATGTACGGGTGACGAGGGCACCAGAGTGGGGTATAATGCGTCAAGTGTAGATGGTATGCGAGAGACATCTAAAGGACAAGCGACAGCGACAGCAATAGATAGAGGCGATTAGAATTAGAGCTGGCCGATACGCTGCTGCATCTTCTCCTTGACGGTCTGGTACGCGTTGAGTAGGGTCTGCTCGTTGATGACGATCTCGGTGGTGTCGGGACGCGGGCGGCTCACGCGTGAGGCGATGGCGGCAGAGTCGGTGTCGACGATGATGCTGGGGCATACGGTTAGTATCTATGACTCGAGAAAGAGACAGAGATAGGACACACCCATCATCGATGGTCTCGTCGAGGCAGAGGAGGACGAGATCGAGGTTCTCGAGGACGCCGCGCTTCTCGAGGGAGTTGCGGAGGAGCATGGTGAGGGCGTCGACAAAGGCGCCGAGCGCGGTGGAGAGCATGAGCTCGTTCTCCGCGGGGCCGGCGATGAAATAGAGGATGAGGTCGAGCGAGTGCCGGTACACGGCCAGGTGGGAGTCGTACAGGATGATGTCGCCTGCGTTGGGGGATTAGATTGGCATATGGCTGTGTGTAGTGCGTGGTGACGCACCTCCTGGCTTTTTGGTCTTTTGCCAGAGCCCCTTCTCGAATGCCTTTTGGTCCTTGAGGGTCAGAAGATGCTTGGACTCGCCATCGGGGTGATTTTTGGGGCGATAGTACTTTGCGAGGACGCGGTGGCCCTCGGAGTCGAGGATGATAAAGGCTTTGACGGTGTAGAGCGACAGGTTCATGATGGCAGCGGACAACCCGTGGGCAAGTGTAACCATTACAAAATTACCAAATTGGCTGCAGTCGTAATGTAATCAAATCCCATCAGTCCAATACAATTTCGACTTGGTACTTGTCCTTCTTCTTCCCCGCACTGCGTGCTTCATCGACGCTGACTCTGAATGGGCAACGGATCCCCTACCGCCTTCCTCCTCTGGGCAATCCTCTCCTGCATCGTGCGCTCATGTCCTCAAGCTGCTGCGCTACTGCTAACTTACTGCTCGTTACAGTACCTTGTTTTCTTGCTGCTCCACCTCTGGCACTACGACCGCTTCGCATGTCTGCGCTGGGACGCTGGCCGCCAGCCAGGCGCCTTCAAGCGCGTCATGACGTGCGTAGCCATTTTTCCAGGCGTATCCAAGTCAACCAATGCACCATATAGATACTCATACCTCGGCACTGTGCCGCTCCTCGTCATCTTCAGCGTCGCTATCACCGTCATCAAGTTCAAGGAAGGTGCGTGCCGCCCTTCCACTCCGCGTACTCATTGATATTTATCAACGCCATGCTCTAGGCTTTATCCTGACGCCGAACAGAATGAGTGCGACTGCGCGTTACATGCTCGTGGTTGTAACAGGCACGCTGATCTATGCTTGTGTACAGTCATCCCGCGCCCTTTTTCAGCCTGGGACCCAGCTAACAGGAGCTGGGTCCTCCCGCTCTACTTCGTCCTCGCTATAGCCTGGGCACTCGAACAGTATGTCCCATACGCCTCTCTTCTTCCTGTTTAGTCCCTAAACTGATCTCTACTCGCACCGTTCCACTGCGCAGCGTCACCCATCTCGAAGGTAAGCCCACGCCAAGGCCCCTCGGCCGCGGCCATTCTCATTGCCAAGTACCACTGTTCCCATCCTGATGCTACCTCCGCTATCCCCGCCCATCGCGTCTGTCTCGCAGAGCTCACGTTTTGGGTGTTTCTCCTCAACCAGGGCCCCGGCAAGCGCGAGTGGTTTGCCAGCTGGGAGTTTCGCGTCTGGACCATCGGTACGTCGTTAATTTCTTTGCTTTAGCTATTTGTTTCCGGCGCTACGTTCCATACTTTCGCCTTTTTTGACTGTTTGTTTCGCGTTCTATCAGCTCCCCCCGCTTGATCCATTGCTTTTCCAACACACGCCACCGCCTTTCCCCTTCTTTCTCCCACCCCCCAACACCCGTCTCACCCCTCTTCTGCCTTTTCATTTTCCTTTGCTTCTCCGCCCCCCATCGCCCCGACTCGGAGATCCTTGTTCTCCTGGCTTCGTGCTTCATGCTCTCGATGTGCCGATCCTCCAGGGTCATCTGCTTCTCCTGATCCCCTGATCCTGATATCCATCGTCGCCCCATTAACATTCCGTATCGCCTATTCCACTCTGCTTTCTATTTTTCCACTTCCCACACCCCGCTAGCCCTTGCGCGTTTCGCATTTTTTCCCCCTTGCGCTACATTTCCTTAAAAGTAGTTGCAAATCCCATTGATCTATTCATAGATACATTACCTATTGCCCCCGCCCTCCCTGACCTTCACCTTCGTCCCTCCCTATCCTCGTCCACATGCCTCATATTTTTATTTATTCATTTTTTCCTCATCGATGCACGCCACAAGCTCGATACTGACGCGCCTTTTTTTCTTTCTATTTTTGATCTCGCAGGGTGCGTCGCAACGCTCACCGGCATGCCAATGACGGTCCTGGCGACGCGGCAGGACATCGACACCGTGCGTTAATTTAGTTCGTTCTCCTCCCCTCCCCTCCCTCTCCCTCCACCTTGCCCTTGCTGCTCCCGCTCGAGTAAACATCAACACTAAGACTAACACATCAGTGCCTCGCGTATATTTTCCTTGTCGGCTCGGCCGCGGGCACCAGCACGACGCTCTGCTTCTCATACGTCCTCCTGCGCTTCCCGTGGTTCATCCGCCACGTCAAGGCGGAGGGCGCCGAGCCGGACGTCGTCGTGCGCCTCGCGACGTTTTATCAGCTCAATGTGAGTGTTTCCTTTTTCTTATTTTTTAGGCCCAGTGCCACATTTTTTGGGGGTCTGGGTCTGCTTTTGGTTTTTTTGCATGGTTGAAGTCTGGGCTCGGCCATACCCGTCCCTCATGGAGCACGGGATTTGCTCCTGTTAGCTTTGTGTTTTGAGTTTGAGTTGCGTGCTTCTCGACATGCCGTGCATTTATTACTCGTTTTGGGGTGCGTTCTTATTTTTGGGCGAGGTGTCGACTCGCAGCAGCGTCGGTGTTCTCCGTTTTCGTGTCTCGGTGTTGCTTTTTCGGGCGCACTGCCACGTTTTTTTGGCTTTGGCTTTGGTTTTGGCTTGACTGGATGGGTGAAGCCTGGGCTCGGACATACCTGTCATACACGGACCACGGGGGTGTGCTGCTCTCAGCTTTGGGTTTGGGTGGAGACCCAGCATCCCCCCTGACCCAATACCCCCAAGGCTTCTTTCTCTTGAGCCTTCGGAGCCTCTCTTTATTGCTTCATCTGATCACACGACCTAATATCTGATAACAACCCCCTTTTGGGCTGCCTTGTTTTTCTTGCATCTAGCGCATCCGGGTACTCTTCCGGTATATGTTTACACTGCCGCTGATGATTATCGCACTCGATGGGATTTCGCCGCCTTACCCTATTGTCGGTGATCCGTGAGTACTCCCTTCCTCTTCCTGCTTCCTTCCCTCCCCTACCACCTCTCCCGGAACTCCCTGCTCATGTGTTACTTCCCTGTGCTTCAATGCGTGCCAGGTTTGCCTCCGGTACGTACCTTTACAAACTCTATTGTCCGTAGCGCGTGTTGATGGGGCCTTGTTGCTAATGCTAGACTTCCTCCTCATGATCGGTGGTATTGGGTGTTTTGTGTCGTCGGCGATCACGTTGCTCGTGAGTTCTCCGCTTTCTCCTCATGAGCCCGGGATATCCCGTTTCCTCAACCTTCATCCTACCTGCAGATATTCTTCCCGCGTTCGATCACGCGCGAGTCAGGGTATCACCCCCGCGCCAACTCCAACACGAACACGCACTCAATCTCGCTGCCGACGCAGATACACTCACATGGCACGAAGAGCAGGAGCCAGACGCGCATCCAGGACAAGCCCGTCGTCGTCGAGGTCGCGTCCAAGGACACGCTGTCTGGTCCTACCACGCAGGAGATCCGCATGGGCGCGTTCCGTTTTCCCGGGGCCCGCGAGGCGACACCCGACTTGCCTCGCACGAATTTTGAGCACGGGGAGCACGCCGGGCGTGGACACCAACTGGCCCAGCCTGGAGTTGATCGTCACGACTTCGACTTCGACGATGACCTTGATGACGATCTCGATGAGGACGACGAGGATGATCTGGAAGATGGGGATGGCGAGGGTGAAGTGTTTGACGTATACTCGCCTGGTCCTACGAGCGAGGGCGGGTACGACGCGTCGAGCGAGCGCGCGGGGCCAAGCACACACGGGCATGGGAATGACCAGGTGTACGGCCGGCGGCTGCTAGCGTCGTCCCTGGGCCATTCAGACTCGCTCACGCCCTCCTCGCCGTCGCAGGGGCATGCCCCCTCGTCTGACGGCACTGTGTTCGACCGCGCACCGACGCTCGCAGCTGCTGGGCCGTATGTGCGGTCTGTTGCTGTGGGTGAGGGTGAGGGATCTGTGGGGGGGCGCCAGCGGCGGCACTCGGATGGCCCGTACTTCCTCAATGGGCGCGGGGAGTTGCTTGCTCCTGGGATGCAGAGGGATGGCGTAGCGGGCAGGAACGACGTGAGCCCAGGTGGTAGCGAGCGAGCGAGCGAGCGCAGAAGGAGGGAGCGGGAGGAGTCGCGGGTGAGGGCGATGGAGGAGAGTGCGCTGCATCCTTATGTACGTGGTTTGATGACATGCTTTGTTGCTGGAGGTCCTGATGTTTCTCTTGGATTCCCTTTTTTAGGTCTTGCACTTTACGTCGCCGATAGACCTGCACGATGGAGGTCTGCAGCACGGTGTCCTAAGGAGCCGGGTGCGCCACCAGGTCGTATAATCAGGTCGCTGACATCATCCGCATTGACCTGCTACTCTAATCCATGGACATTCCGTTTTTCATTTATTCTCATTTATTCTGTCCTCATATCTGATCCACTCTACTGTATAGCCATAGCTAACTTGATTCCCCTACCTATCCATACTGAATTGTGTATCCCTCATACCCCTCCCCTCAAGTTACCCCACATAGTCTTTCCTTCGTGTGCTTTCGCGATTCCTTTCATTTGCCACGCCTCTCCTAGCTTGCTGTTGTACTTTTAGCAATACCGTTATTCAACTTTCGTCTACACACTATCCACTACAAACTACTGTCGTATGACTCGGAAACCTCTAAAAGGCCCCTGTGGCTCCAGTGTATTATATATTATTACTAGAGTCCAAGTATGAGTATGCAGAGGCGTCAATAGTGTCAGATCACAAGAGAAGATGATAGTAGGAGGCGATGAGCAATTTAGTGATATGATAAAGAAGTAGTCATGTGGCATTCTGGGACACAACAAATCGCACTGCCAGTGCTATGTAAAATTCCCAACCTACACTACACTAGAAAAGCCCACCGGGGCTTACATGTCAAGTTCCCGCTGGTGTGATTCCAAGTACAATTGGCAACAATGACAATGGGAAAGGACTCAGAGTGCATAATCATGACGTAGCCGAAGCGACGTGAAGGGGCTCAGGCGGGCGGGGTTCGCGACCTAAAGCCTCCATGAATTTCTCAAATGTGATCCAGCCTCCCAGGGTCTTTTCGTCGCATTCATCCAAGCCGCGTGCCTCTGCGTAACTAGCCTCTAGAAACAAAAGCCGCACAGATATTATCCAGGGAACAAGTTTGTCGCGAGACTGGGGTTGAACATGAGATATGATTAACTTGAATGTTGCTGCCGACGTAATCATCGTATTTTTGGCGTTGTTTGCACGTTCCATGGTTGATTGCCACTCCTGGATACCATTGGGGATGGGAAGTCGAGCCCCCGACTTGAAGTCGTAACGAAGGGCTGCCCACACAAGGATATAGAAGAAAGATTCAAGGTCGTGGCGGTAGTGGTGCGGCGGTGGATTTCCATCGACCAATAAATCCCGTGCTATGAAGGGCAAAGTGCCCGTGCGGTGTCGCGCGGTTGACGATTTGACCTGTTGATCGATCTTCGAGGCCATATCCGAATCATTCAGAATACCCTTTACGCCACCCTCGAGCTCGTCGTCTTCCTTGAACGTTAGGTTGTTCTCACTGAGATCGCGGTGCAGTACTCGGCCCTTTTTATAAGCATGATAATGGCCTGAGGAGAGGATTTTGACTTAGAAATCTGGTATGTAGCAAGATGTAGCACTAGATGGGAACAATAACACTCACACTCGACACAGTCGACAAAGACTTCCTGGAAACGTTCGACATCTCCCACCATCCATAGCTTCCCGTATAGCTTCATCATGACATCAAAAGCATAAGCAGCATCAAAACTTGCCAGATGACGTATTTTGGCGTGTTTCATTTGAAAGTCTAGATCTTGCACTGCTACTAGCTATATATACTTTCAACGTTAACTGCTGGCATTTTCGAGCTACTGGGGGGTCAAATCGTGGAGAACGTTTTGGTGGACTCTAATACATGAATGCAGGTTACCCCATAGTCTGTCCTTTGATTTGCTGCGCCTCATTGCTCGCTGTTGTGCTTTTAGGAATTTGCCAATATCGTGTTTGAATTTTCGGCTACACATTGTCTACTGCACACTACCGCCGCATGAATCCAAAAGCATTGTGGCCATGGTGTATTATATACACTGCCAAACATATGCCGCTGAAATACAGTGAAAATGTCGGCATTTGATTTCTTGTGCATCAATCAATGGAAATTTTGTGGCCAGCAAATCAGTGACATGCACAAGACAAGTCATTGAAATTCAGGAAACACTGCCGAGCCACCCTAACCCCAGATTTTCAGTGCGTCACTGTCATGCGGCGTACACCCAGCTTCCCTGTAGCTCGACCATTTCAGCCTGCTACGTGCTGGAACCTTGAGCAAAGTAAGGGCCTGTTCGGCAACAGAGTGTTAGGGCGACGCTTCGTCCCGTTAGGGATGTACTGGGATCAACCACTAAAGCAGGCTAAACACCTGAGACTTAGAGGACGAGTGAAAGTTGACTAGGCGGTAAACCTAAGAGAACTAGACTGAGTTCTCTAGGTGCTATATTCATGGT
>JABCKI010005937.1:0-24150 GCA_018282025.1 Sphagnurus paluster
TAATCTGGCCATAGGGTAGAGTAAGCAACAATAGATAAGCAAATGAATAGGGTGAGTAAGACTGGTATATGATTGGTAGATAAGGTGGGCATGAGGCGGACCCAGGTAGAAGTGCGAGAAAAGATAAGAGTCATTGATGTACAGAAAGGGGGACAGGTGTCAGACCGTGTGTATGACACCTGTCAGAAGTCTGGACTGAAGGGGAAAAGAGGAAAAACTGTAACAACAACTGGTCGTGAGTCTATTAGAATACTTGATTAATGATTGATAAGGTAGAGGTAGTCCATTGCCATCCTATGTCACATGATTTTGTGTGATATTTGTGTGACAAGAGCTAATTGACAAAAAAAAAAAAGAACAAGGACATCTATGCAAAAATGTGGCTCTGACAAAAAATTTCTTTCACTGATTCTGAATTTTTGATGGTTTCCAATTTTTGAGAGAGGCAGTGGAAGAATTGATATGTTATTTCTCAACGGCGGCAGGTTCAAGAGTGGAAAGTAAACAAAGAGTGGAAAGTAAACACATGATCACTTAACTGCATTGTGTGCTCTGCTATGTCCTAGTCACACATCAAGTCACAACACCTGACATAGGATGGCCCAGGCTCCTAAAACCAGCTGCTCAAACTGCTCAATTTCGCAATCTGAGAGGCCACATCCATGTTATATATGTTGAAATAATATCTTATCTAATCTGAACAAATATACACAATATCTAACCAAGCAAACAAAACTAAGGCTCAAACTTGCAGTTGAGCACCTGACAAATCTGGTCATGGTGATCTCGGTGATCACAAATAAACCTGACCATAGGGCTCCAGAAAACCCTTGCGTGCCATCTCGTCAAGCTCAAATAAACAACTGGTGAGCTGATGCTGATCTAGGGCTGCCACCTGTATCATATACAGTATACGGCCATACATGTACGGCTATTTTACGGGGGGCAGCCGTCCCGCAACCCGTACTATATGAGTCCTGGAAATTTCCAATACGGTACGGTACGGTACGGTACGGTACGGTACGGTACGGTACGGTACGGTACGGTACGGTATCATTTACGGCCTTATTGTTCTCAAATAAAACAAATTTTCACAGTGAGAACAGTACATAGACCCTGTATCACACCTTATGCACCCGGAATCCAGTAAAAAAGTCTACTGATCTACAAAAATGGCATTCCTATTGAGTTTAAGTAGCCAAGAAATGTCAAAAGTGGCATGAAAAGTTGATCAATGTATCTAATTTAACTCTAAGAATGATCTTGAGCTTGAGAAAGATATTCCTAAACCTGGAGCGGTGTGTATGGCCCATCTCATTAGGCCAGTATGGGTTTTACAGCAACATGCCATACCGTCAACCATACCATATTTTCTACATCACTGATGAGCTCAGTACCTGCACGAGTGCAGTGCACCAAAACAAAACCTAAAGAGGAAACAGGGGAAAAGGGGCAGACCACACTGATGAAATACGCCAGTCTAAGAGGCGGCGGTGGGTTTACTGAGTCTCGAGCGAGGCGTTCTAGGACGAGGTTCCCGACACCGATATCGGTCTTTTTGGAACTACTGGGGATTAAAGGTCAAATGTCGGTGGACGCCAATGGGTTATCAAAACACTGGTTTATCTAAAATGTGAGACTTGACAATGAGTGAACTTGGTATGGCACCGAGTTTTAACGAGGTGGACTAGAAGACCGGTACTACTGACATGGTGTCGGTGACTTGGCTGGGGCGTAGAACAAAAACTGTGAAAAGGGGGAAGGGAACTGTATATCGGTATCCACAGGAGCGATTAAAGGTGTTTGAGGATGATGGGACAGAGAAAAGGGGCTTTTTCTTATCAGCTGAGTGCGGTGGGGTGCAAAATGGGGGATTGATTCGCTGCTGTCATAAAGGTACATTTTAGTTTAAATACTAGTGAAGGACTTGGAAAATATTGAAAGGAATGATGACCAGAATAGTTAGTGTGCCCCAAGGCATAGGTAGTGGGTCACTGGAGCAGGATAGACGGCGGGGGGGGGGGGGGGGACGGGGGTCTCAGGTGGCGTCCCATAGTATTCTTGTAGCAACTAACCAGAAGGGTTTTTGTTCTTGGCAGTAGGCAGAAAACTTCTTGTTCGGTTGAGCAGGTGCCAGTGTCGATGTCAGGTGCCGGGGTCAGTGCCTTTTTGGTGTCGCCAGTCTACCACGAGACCTCCTCTTGCAGTTTTCTAGCAGTGCCAAAAATAGGGGGTGCCGGTGCTCATGCCAGGAGCCAGTGTATCATTGCGAGCACTTACAGTATGGTGCGGCACCCGTAATATGGTACCCGTATCCCATACTGTATGGCATACGGGTGGCAGCCCTATGCTGATCCCCAAGTGTGACACTAACCCATTTGGATGCTTTGCACACTTGCTCCCATAACGTGTCCACCATGCCTCGACAATGGTCTTTCAAAGGAATCTGTGCAGCTTTTAACAAGAAAGTTCAAAAAAGTGTACAGGTGAAAGTCACAGTGCTCGAGTTCCACACTGGCAAGTGGCAATGTTATCGCTTGTGCTCTGACAGGTACCAGAAAAGCTCTTTCATTCTGGATCACTCTATTAATGGCACTGAATGAGGACAAGGGGGAAAATTGAAACAAAAATTGAAGTGTTGTAGTAATAATTATTTCTGCAGATGACCATCGAGTGCATACTGATGCAGCGCGGCAGGTGGCGGCACGCGTCACACTCATCCATTTCTGGCCATTGACATCAATAAATATGACTGATGGTTTGTTTATTCGAGCTTGACGAGATGGCACGCAAGGGTTTTCTGGAGCCCTATGGTCAGGTTTATTTGCGATCACCGAGATCACCATGACCAGATTCGCCAGGTGCTCAACCGCGAGTTTGAGCCTTAGTTTTGGTTAGATATTGTGTATGTGTATGTTTGTTCAGATTAGATAAGTTTCAACATATATAACATGGACATGGCCTCTCGGATTGCGAAATCGAGCGGTTCGAGCGGCTGGTTTTAGAAGCCTGAGGATGGCCATGGAGTGCCTACCTTATCAGTCGAGTTGCGGTAAGACCCGAAGTACATAGGCACATACAAATGAGTAATGATCACGTGTAAAATATTTCACACTCCCAGCTAGACCCGGGGCATCCTTTACGCTCATCCTCAACACAGCTATCTGATAACTTTGTCGGCATGTTGTCAAGGATTACCCAAAATACTGCGCGGCGCACGTTCACAAAGGCACACATCTCAGCTTTGTATGGTCGGCGTGGACTCGTCCAGCCCTCGGGAGCCGACCGCGCTAGCGTGGTCGACGTTCCTTCTACCTACCAAGGCGAAGGTCATTTCACCCCAAGATCAGGTATTAAATTGCTTAAGAAAAATTTTAAATCTATTAACACTGGATATTAGATATGTTGGGCTTTAAACTCGAAATGCCCCGTCGCGAAAGTTCGACGAAGGAAAAAACTCGTCCTATATATTTGGATATGCAGGTTAGTTGTTTCCCACCACCCCGACTTATTTTATCCTGAGTGATGTCTAGGCAACAACGCCCGTGGACCCCCGAGTATTAGATGCCATGCTCCCTTACTTGACGGACCAGTATGGTAACCCACACAGTCGCACCCATGCATATGGATGGGAGGCTGAGTCCGCAGTCGAAGATGCTCGAAAGGTATACTTTGCTGCATTGACTCCTGATTATATATGATAACATACGAGTTCAGCATGTCGCTGATCTGATTGGAGCTGATCCCAAAGATATTGTTTTCACATCCGGAGCAACCGAGACGAACAATATGGCAATCAAAGGAATCGCTAGGTTTCATAAAGAGAAAAAGAGACATATCATCACAACTCAGACGGTATGTTACAATTGGTGGACTACATCGTCCTTAACACACGCTTTTACTAGGAGCACAAATGTGTTCTCGATTCATGCCGAAAGCTCAGCGAGGAAGGATTCGACATCACATATCTCCCTGTTCAACAGAATGGTGTGGTCTCCTTGAACGTACTGGAGAATGCCATCCGACCTGATACATCTCTCGTCTCTATCATGACGGTGAACAACGAAACGGGTGTGATTCAACCCATGAAGGAGATTGGCGAAATGCTTCGAAAGTATCGTGGTATATATCTGCACACCGACGCTGCGCAGGCCGTCGGGAAGATTTCCCTGGACGTGAATGAGATGAACATCGACTTGATGAGTATATCAGGACATAAGCTCTATGGACCGAAGGGTATCGGAGCGGCATACGTCCGTAGGAGGCCTCGGGTACGCCTGGAGCCGATTCTGAGTGGTGGTGGCCAGGAGCGCGGCCTAAGGAGTGGCACTTTGCCGACTGCATTGGTTGTTGGTCTGGGCGAAGCGGCTCGGATTGCGAAACAGGAGATGAAAGTGAGCTTGATTCCTTTTTCGATATTCGGATGATATATGCACTTGAAACTACTCGTTGATGTGGAAGAGCTCAGTGGCTAGATTTGTTGCACCCCGCAACTATGGTCAGCTGGGTGATGACTTTGGTGCAGGGGTACTGAGACTCCAAATTATTTTTCACTGGATACCTCCCTAGCACAGATCTAATTCTCATAACCCATTTTAGAGAGATCATGCTCGCATCACGGAGCTCTCGGACCACCTTATCCAAAGTATCAACGCCCAAGTCGAGCACGTCGTCAGGAATGGTGACGTGAATGGTTATCCGGGCTGTGTTAACCTCAGTTTCTCGTATGTAGAGGGTGAGAGTTTGTTGATGGCGCTCAAGGTTTGTTGTTATAATATTTCCCCGCGTGGAACATGTGTTGAAAAACCTTTGACTAGGATATTGCACTGTCATCAGGAAGTGCTTGCACATCAGCCTCACTTGAGCCCTCATACGTTCTTAGGGCACTCGGTAAGCTCGAACCATACTTATCAAATCACTACTTGAAATTTCTCTGCAGGCGCTGCCGAAGATATGGCCCACTCTTCTTTGCGGTTCGGTATCGGCCGCTTCACAACCAAAGCAGAGGTAGACTTCGTGGTCAGTCACATTATTCGTACCGTCAATCGACTACGAGACATGAGGTGTGTACTATACCATCAACCATCAAGGTCGTCCTCTGAATCGGTCCCCAGCCCTCTATGGGAAATGGTCCAAGAAGGCATTGATATTAACTCTATCGACTGGTCACAATCACAGCACTGATATATCACTTGACTAACGTATTAATCTTATTTACAACTATGTGTAACTGGAGTTGCACTGCATTGCACTACTTTCTACGCCGCTACGATAATATTATGACTTCCACCTTTTATGTATACGCACACGTTTGAGTATGCAGGGCTGCGGCTCTAGTGGTCCGTGCGTCACGCTGATTAATGATGCTTGTTTGACGTGAACCTACATTTCAAACTCAGTTGAGTAAACTTTTCCAACCAAACTTCTTCTCCTCTAACCACCATGGCCCGACGACTATACCTTGGCAGTCTGTCCTCTTCCTTTATTCTGAACCTATACATTACCCCTAATGTTTTTCCGTTAACCCAGGGCTTCCTACCGATGCTCGTTCTGAAGACGTCAACAAATTTTTTGAAGGCCAAGGTCGCATCGTCGACTGCCGTGTAATGACGGGTTCGTCCGAGACAAGACCTTCAAACAAAACCAGGCTCAATACTCCTTCGACAGGCTTCGGTTTTGTTGAGTTTGAGAACTCAAAGGTATTGATCTCTGCCGCATGACCATAGGATCTACTCTGACCACCTGAGAAGGACGCTGAGGATGCCGTTCAAAACTTGAACGGAAAGCCATTCATGGGAACAACGTGCGGACCATTCATTCCCTAACAAACCAGTTTTTTCACTGTCTACACGCAGCATTGTTGTTGAGTTCGCTAAGGAGAGTCGCCCTCGTCGGGAGCCCTATGAGGATAGAAACCATGGGTAGGATAGGAAACGACTGTGGGATAAATGAGCTAACACTTTTACAATTCTTTGTTTAGGGCGCCACGATCCCGTCGACCCCCTGGAATAAGACTCATAGTTTCTGGTGTTTCTCGCGACACGAGCTGGCAGGTATGCAATCCCCCTTCGAGCCCTGGATTTCGCGGTCTTCTTGGGTATCTATTTTCTGTTGACCACCCTCCCGTGGACCTGCCTTACGCTTCAATTTCGGTTGTTGGGTTTCCGGCCGGCGTTAGTGGCTTACCGAGCCGGCCTTTATTCGTTGGCAATTGGACTCGTGCGCTCATGTATCTGGATTATACCGCCCCTTTGCTCGCACTGTTTCATCCGCAGGACGGCCCCTGATCTGTCGTAACCACCTATAGGACTTGAAGGATTTCGGCCGTGACGCAGGAAGCGTCTCATTCGCAGACATTGACCGCGATGTTCCGGGTCAAGGGTGAGCCACGTTCTCGAAGCCTTCGTACGTGTTGATAGACCATTATTAATATAGGATACTTGAATACCTTAACCGGGATGACGCTGACCGTGCGGTCAAAGAGCTTGATGGTAAGGAATTGAGAGGTAGGCCTGTTCGAGTCGCACTCGATGACTCTGTGAGTAGTCTTCCTTTACCTACTATGACCTGGGCTCACACTCCTCGTAGCGCGTTGGCCCTGACAATTATCGTCGCGATGATCGTCGTGATGACCGGGGCCGTGACGACCGCTATCGTGACGACCGCTACCGCGACGACAGAGGCTACCGCCGAGATCGCTCAAGGTCGCCTCCTCGCCGCCCACCTGCTGATTATGACGACCGTCGTCCCAGGTCTCCACCCCCCAGGAGGGAGGGGGATGATAGAAGGCCTGCAGGGTACGATGATTACCGACGAGGCGGCTATGATGACCGCAGAGGCCCTGATTATTATGATGACCGTCGCAGGGATGATATTGACAGACGCCGAGACGATAGAAGACGCGACGAGAAGGACGACCGCTATGAAGAGAGGGCACCGAGGGCCGCCGCGAATGGAGATGGTGGATGGACTCGTTGATTGGTCCTAGTAGCAGGAAGCGCAGGCGTTCGTGGTCCAAGGATCTGTCCCCTCAGGTTGTCGTTTACGTGGGAGTGTACTTTTTCCGAAGGTCAATGGTCTTCATTGCACACCAATTATGAGGATCCCGAACGCAACGATGCAATATTCTCAGAAGGTGACTTTCCTCTAATTTGGATCCCCGTGGCGGCGACTCCCTTCAAAATGGTCCGCATCACACCAACCCGCTGAACCTCAACCACTTTGAAAATATATCCTACGGTTACGCGTTGTATTTTATTGGATCTTGTATTTGTGTAACACGAACAATTGGTGAGGGTATCCTGCAGGACCAAGGGTGATCGATGATCAAGTGCAGCTGAGCGCTGAGGGACCAGTCAGGTGCCAAAAATTGCACGCGTTTGAGGTGCCACTACCATACACGATATGCGGTTATCAGTGTCAGATCAACGTGCCCTCCAACTGTCCGATCTGATGTATGAGACAAGCCCACGACGTTTTTGACCGTTGACACTTGTATCTCAAATGCCCAAGGTGTCGGAGTTGCTGTCAAGTACTTAGTATAATGATACTATAGCTAATAATAATAGCGCACAATATGTGATTCACGCCCGCGGTTAGTGAGCGCATGATCAATAATCAATCAATGAGAGTAGAAACCTTGCTTGACCTACGAATCTTACTCATATAAATCCTGTCGATTTGAATCGTTCAATCATACGCGAGACCTGCAGATTACATATAATTTATATACAATACTTATATTGGCCTGTTGCGATTAGAGTTCTCCCGCGGCCTTGTAAACTTACCGATATTATTGTACGAAAACGTCATCATGATCGATATCGATGTTTCGCTGCGGCGTTGATTTAGCATGGACAATAGAGCCCCCGAGGAGCAAGATGTAACTATACTAAGGTCGGTCGTTTATACGCTTAGATACGAGCCATTGTAATATAAACATTAATCTTATGATGAGTCGCTAATTATAGGTTGCATGAGCTGGGGTACCGGTGTTGACTTGACGCGCATACGAGTTCGAAACCAGAGAAAAGTGTGCTCGCCTCTGACGTCATGTTAAGCCACTCTAATGTGCCGGCGGATCCATATCTCTTGGATCCGAGTTTACGTGGGCGTTGCCGATTACTTAACCTCCTAGAGCAACATATTATTGATAGCAATCCACTCTACAATGACTGAATGACATGAAACAAAACATTTGCACCATCGTCCAAACCTAACCAATCTATATATTGCTGGTCACGATCAGTTCCCAGTTCCACGACTGTCCTATCGATCTGTTGTACCCAAAAAAGGATCCTTGCCTTGATCCTGAGTGTCTTGCAAGTTTTCATCCGAAGTGTCCGTAGTGTCATCGTGGGGAGAACATGGAGCACAAGGGGTTCTGTTTGCAACGCCTGTATGTAGTCACTAGCTGTTGGCTGTTGGCTCCGGTATAGGTTTAGTGCTTAATCTTGTGTGAGAAACAAGACTGGCTTGATTATCGCAACACACACCAATTAGGCGTTCGCTTAGTTTGTCCTGAGATACACTACTTTTCACCGCGTCTTCTGGCCGACCATGCTCTGGAAGGGAACATTTGCGTTAGGCCCACATGAGTGAAATTAGTGACCAACTATTGCACAAATTTAGCCACTGAGGGTGTGCCTTGACGCGTTCATCTTCTGATCCGGGCTCTCGAATGACATAGGTCAGGTATAAAAGTTCAGAATCACTACGCTCTCTGTGCGATACCTACATGACATAAAAGGGTAGTTCAAGTCAAAGAGCCACCCGTGACGTTAGCACTTACCAGGGCTCCATCCAACATCAATAATGAAGGGATCCTGGATATGACGAAGGGTCGTGAATGTCGCTGACCTGAAAAATTCGGCTTCAGCGGATGAGATGGTGGCATTGGAAACACCAACTCATTAAAGGATTTCCACTTAGAGTCAAGGTCTCCAGGCCTGGGCACCAGGATGACAATGCGTCCACGTTACTCCAGGCGTCAATCTTATTGTGTGATAACGAGATGTGTTTTACAGTGTCTTCCTGGGGATGTTCTGGAAGTGGTATAGCGCCAACACAATTAGACGTCAATATGAGCCGCTGCAAACTTGTGGCCGTGATTAGCAGCGCACCCCTACAATGCCTGACGAAAAGGACATACCATTTGTAATAGCTTAGAGACTTCCAAATGTGAGTCCAGTCAGAACAGTTATTGCTATCAAGATTGATAACCTGAATGGTGTTGTTGGAAGTTGGAGAACTATCCTCAGTTTGCAACTGAACGAGGGAGTTATGGCCCATCTCAACTAGTCGAAGCTTGGGCATCGCAGCAGTTACTGTCTGCATTTCTGGCCAAGTCATCTTGGTGCCATTCAGTTGTAATTCAGTCAGGTTCAAAAATGCTGTCTCCATGACTGCAAAATTCTTAGCGGGTTGAAGCCGATTTCGACTATATTTTTAGGCAGTCTGAGAATAACTCCAGGCACGAAAGGGATGAGGCTAACTTGAGATTGAGCCTACGCAAACTAGGCAGTTCGCACGCAATTAATGCGACGACATCCCAGCTTGGAAGCAGACTAGTAGAAATATCAAGCCCTATTATACCTATAAAGGTATCAAGAAGAAGAAAACATAGCTAAGAGCGGTACTCACTTGGACAAGTTTCTCGAATCATCCCGGGCCTATCGCATCTTGCAATGCCCTCATTATCCAGGCTGACTTCACGTAAGCGTCCCAAATCTGCGAGTTTTCCTCTGATCTTATCCAGGTGCACAGCCTGTACTACAATGGCGCCGTGTGAGGAGCCTAGAACCACACTTTCTTGTGAACCTGAGCCATGAGGGATCTCGATGTATTTGGAACTTAAAGCCTCTAAGAAAGATTGACCATAACAAAGATTTGCCGATGGCCGAATGAACGATCCGGAATTCGGGACGCTAGATATTAGTTTTAACTGAATTTGAAGGGAGTTGTGGCGAGAAAGTGTCCAGGCCTTACCGACATGTAAAATAACGCTTTCCATCTTTGCATCCGTCGTGCTTGCCCCGGAGTGGATCGTCCCATTCAATGCCTAGCCAAGTACCCGACGTGTTGTCTACATTTCCGATGTAGCTAATCGTTCCAAGGTGGCCAGCCAGCCTAATACGAGATCCCAGTAGCGGAAGGTCCATGGCTACAATCCCCAGATTTTGAGGTTGATGAGACGGACGAAGCGGCTTGGCTCGCATCAGCCTGGACGGACCTTGACCCTAAAACGTGACTTCCCGCACACTTGTTTCCGCAACTTCTCCTCATACCTCGCCTTGGATGTTGACAGCAAACCTCCTCAAAGGCATGTGCCGTAACGGAGTGCGCGCTGCTCACAGGACTCGAGCTATCGCTCAGCAAATGATGCTGTCGACGGCCAGCACAGAAGTACGAATGTCGCATACTGTTCCCTGCGCCTACTCAACTTGCTTCATTAGCCCCCTGTTCTTTTTGAGTCCAAATTAGCTGTGCGGACTTACATTCTAAACAGGCCCCTAAAACAGAATGCTCTGGATGAACCTATGTTGGCGCTGTTGCGTCCCAAAATTGAAGTTAGTATGCTAGAACATTTTTTCTAACGTTCTAGCATCTAACATAATTGTTATAAGGAATGGAGTGCCTCTGAACTTTGTGGTACAATCGTTGGAACGGGTGTTGGGCGCGCGTTCTGCGCTGGTGGTGACGTCGCCAGTGGGTTTATCATTGGATGGGTTCATAATGCCCTAATGATACATTGATACAGGTGTCGTTGAAAACGCTGCAAACCCGGAAACCCGCGCGCAGGCCGTTGATTTCTTCAAGCGAGAGTGAGTGTTGTCTCTTTCAATATCGCCTTGGGGTTAATCATGCATGCACATTATACTAGATTCGAAATGGACTATATTCTTGCAACTTTGAAGAAGCCATACGTCGCCGTTCTTGATGGCCACACGAGTAGGCTGTTTCATGGTCTAAATTATCACGCATTTAACTTGTTTATCAGTGGGGGGAGGTGTTGGCCTTGCAGCACATGCCCCATTCAGGATTGCAACCGAGAACACCAACTTTGCTATGCCAGAAACTAAAATTGGCTATTGCCCCGATGTTGGTGGTAGCTACTTCATGTCAAGGCTTGATGGAGAAGTTGGCACGTATTTAGCCCTGACTGGCAACATGGTCAAAGGGAGACACGTCTTGTGCGTCATGGCTATTTACTCTTCGCTTCAATACTCATCATTATTGTAGCGAACTAGGCTTTGCTACTCACTATGTCCCGTCACGAAGAATCCCGGTTCTTCTTGATCGACTATCGGCACTTGAGAACGCCCATGCCAGCGTAATCAACAACACTGTCGAAGAATTTGTAGCGGAGCGACTACCTGAAGAGCCGCCTTTGGTTCTCGCGGGTGACGTTCGGCGTGCTCTAGACTTCGCATTCCGGCATAACGCGGTCGAAAAAATTATTAAGGACCTGGAAGTGCTTGCAAAGCACACGTCTCCGGCAATCTCTCAATGGGCGACAGCAACACTACAAGCACTGCATCTGCGGAGCCCCACTAGTCTCAAGGTCGCCCTCAAGGCAATTCGACAAGGTAAAAGTATGACCCTTCTGCAGGCGCTAGACATGGAGCTTAAGATAGCCACAGCCTACTGTGTGAGTAAAATGTCTCGTCGTCACTATATTGGTACCTAAACACGATCGCGGCTCTAGCACGGGGCAAGTCCTGACTTCGCTACTGGTGTCAGGGCAGTGCTCGGAAGCAAGGAAACCCGAGCGGCGCGTCCGGAATGGTCTCCTGCGACGCTGGAAGGAGTCTCCGATAATATCGTGTCCAGATTCTTCTCAATGACTTCACCTTATCTATCCACGGCGCCCAGCCTCTCGATTCCGGAACATTTGAGCTCGGAAGTAGGCACTCACAAACCCATGAAGTACGCGCTACCAACTGAAGATGAAATCGGGGCAATGGTCCGCGGCTCTCACACTGCCGGCGGAGCAACTGGCGTCAGTCTTGATGAACTGGTCTCTAGTTTCAACAACATCCGTCAAGGGAAGGTGGGGGTAAAGGAGAAGGTTCTAGAGGTCGTGCGCCGAAAGTGCGAAATCAAAGACAACGGCGGGGATGGAAACTTCGTATGGCTCAAGTGGAAGCACCAGGTTGATAGCCCGTAAATGATCTTCATGCTAACCTATCCTATCTCGTTACGTATCGTTATTAATATATTCGTTAGCTGTTATATTCTAGACCGCTCCACGCGGTTTGAGGCGCACTGGCAAGAGCGCTCAGTTGATATGTTATTTTTATTAATTCGGAAATTTAAAGTAGTCTGTCGCGGTGGACTGCGCAGCGAGATGTGATCCAAATTTCCGTAGACGTGCACTTGGCCAAAGGGGGCTTGCTAACGGTCCGACTGCGACGCCCCGATTTGAGGGTCAAATTATTGTCGACACATACCAGGAGACAACAAGACAGCTTTCTCGGCCCCATTCATCCGCTGTGAACGCATATGTGTACCTGCCAGTCATTTCATAGCGCATACGGGTTCCACACTTGCTCCAAATAGGAAGGCACAGCGAGATCTACATGCTCATTAGATAGAGAGATCGTAAATTGATCTCAAAGTACAAGGCTACTGAAATTGAGACTATTACATTACTCAACGCGTCAGACTATGACTCCATTGAACCTCGTTGAACCCAGTAAACCGATCCTGACAAGAACGAGAAGGTTACAGAGATGTTGCTAGGCCACCGCGGCTCCACTGAGTGACATGAGAGCGTCAACCTGACCTAATGAGCTGGCTTCCCTGGGGTATATTAACTTATTTCAACGACCAAGATTAGATATATGATCGCGATCGAGGGGTGAACTCGATAGATTCAGTCAACGGAGGTTTTTTTTCAATTGCAAACGACCCTCTCTACGGGAGCCGCACAGATTCACCCGAAAGGGGCGAGGACCTGAACCATTTGAGTGAACCATGGAATTGGGGAAAGCTGTTTGGCGCTCATACACATTGAATCTGATGTGGCGGAGATGCACACAGACAATTAGTTATAAAAGAGCGAGGGCAAACGCGTCAAACTCCATCCTTTATTTCAACAGGATATTTCAGCGCGTCCTCCCCCTTCAACGACCCTCTTCACCATGGACGTTATTAACCTCCTTCCCTCGCCGCCCCACTTTTTCAAACTATTCTTCCGTGTCGCCCTCTCCCTCTTCAACTCTACGCTCAATGCGAACTATCGTCGCGCCCTATCACAACATCGCTCGCAATTCGAATTTGACATCGACGCGGAGACCGGATTCTTTCCTCAACAACAACTGCCACGGCTACCAGCAGCATTCGACATTTGGGAGCACGCACTCGCCGGTGCAAACGATCATTTATCGCTGGGAGAAGATACCGGAGAGGAAGCTCTTGATAAGCGACTTGTCGGTGAGGCCTGGAGATCTAACATTAGGGCTGTAAGTTGCATTTGGTTGATTGATGATATCAAGCTCCTTACCTTGTTTATTTTTTCAGTGGCCTGTGCTTGACACGGAGTATCTCCATCATGACGTTCGTCTTTTGCAACGTGCACATCTTGTCCTTGCATGGCTTGTTCAATTCTATGTGCATTCACTACCACCAATAGACGGTGGCGCCGACATTATTGTGCCGAAGTCACTTGCTATCCCACTCGTCGCGGTGTCACAGCGGCTTGGCATGGCCCCGGTTTTGACCTTTGCCGATACGGTTCTTTGGAACTGTGTAGTCATGGATCCAAGCCAACCCCTCTCCATGCACAACATCCAGTTTGAAAACCTCTTCTCCGGGACTGACGATGAGCGAAACTTCTACATCGCGTCTGCTAGGGCCGAGCTTCGCGGGGTGGAGATGTTACGCATCATTGATGACTTCAATAATCTCCCCAGTTTTTCGGATTTGACAACTATATCCAAAGTGTCGCGGGACCTTAACAGACTGGCTGCGATCATTGGGGATATCAGCGAGGTGATCCAGTCCGTGCGTCCAGCATGTGATCCACACGTTTTCTACTTTGATGTGCGCCCGTGGTTCGAGGGAAGCGGCGCTAGGGGACCCAGTGCGCCGAAATGGGTGTATGAGGGAATCGAGGACTCGAGTAGTCTTGACCTCAGTGGCCCGTCTGCAGGCCAGAGCAGCGTAATCCATGCCATCGACCTTTTCCTGGATATCGATCACGCGTTACGGGAAAAGCGGGTTCCTGCGCCCTCGGAGGGTAACAAGAGGGCCGACCAAGGGTTTATGGAACGCATGCGCCGCTACATGCCGGGCAGACATCGGGAGTACCTGAATTTCCTGGCAACGACTCCTAATTCTGTGCGGCGCCTGGCGCAGAAGATACCGACGCTGCGGGAACCATATGACAATGCGGTGCTAGCCTTGAAGAGGTTGAGGGACGAACACATGAAGGTTGCGTGCCTGTATGTCGTGACGATGTCACGATCTGCAGCGGCACGGGGAGCATGTCCCGTGAGCGCGATGATGGACAAGCTGGAAGCAAGTCGGGCATCGGGCAGCGAGCCCGCACGCGGGACTGGGGGGAACGAGCTTTCGGTGCTACTGAAGGCCGGGCGCGATGCGACAAGACGAGCTGTATTGAAGAACTAATCACGGACCTGCCAGAATCCCAATACGTATCATATGTTTGTGTTATTTCAGAATCTACTTAACTTATGTGGTTAGTATGTACTACATCTTGTTTATAATGATCATCTTAATTACCATGAGATTAGCTTCTGTCGTAACAATTTGTATATGTGTCGGATATCCTACCGGACACAAATCCTCAAGCGGCCAACCCCGCAGCACATCTCTCACGCCACAATTACGCGTCCCGTCACACCAGGTCACGCTTCATTCACTCCGAGACACAAGCATAATGGTTCAACTCACGGCAGGCTGTTGCTATCGCCTCTCCCAGGCCTCTCCAGACGACGAAGAACTTTTTAATGGCCCACACACTGTTCAGTTTCTCTCCATAAAAAAGGTCAATGCTGTGAACCCTGGAGGCGTCGACCGGTTCCGTATTATCATGTCAGACGGCATCAACTTTCTACAGGCCATGCTTGCCACCCAGCTCAACGGCATGGTCAACGACCAGACAATCGGAAAGCACACAATAGCTGTTATTGAAAAGTTGACGTGCAATTACGTTCAGGAAAAGCGGTACGCGACGCGACTTGTTCACGGTCCGGGCATTTGACCGTTTTACTTTTAGCTTGATCATTATCCTCGCACTGCGCGTTCTTGAAACCACAGCAGAGAAGATTGGTGAACCGAAACCCATAATAGAGTCCGCGGATCCTCCCCAGAATATACCCTCAGTACCTACCCCCGCGCCTGTTGCTGCATCGTCATCCTTGAAGTCATCCTTCCAACATCAACAGAGCAACAACCCAGCTCCGCCTACTAGAGCCGGACGAGGATCGATCTTCCCCATTGAAGGCCTTAGTCCATACCAGAATAACTGGACTATCAAGGCGCGCGTCACTCAGAAGTCTGATATTAAAACCTGGTCAAATGCAAGGGGCGAGGGAAAACTCTTTAATGTGACTTTAATGGACGAGACGGGCGAAATTCGTGGCACCGGCTTCAATCTCGCCGTCGACGAGCTTTACCCCAAGCTGGAGGAAGGCAAGGTCTATTATATTTCCAAGGCCCGTGTCAATTTAGCGAAGAAGAAGTTCTCTAACCTCACGAACGACTACGAGCTAAGCTTTGAACGCAATACGGAAGTGGAGGAGGTTAGACATAACAGCTCGTTCTCCTGTGGTTACCAGACTAAACGTCGTTTTATCAGTGCCACGAGGTCACCAACCTGCCTATGGTGAAATATCACTTTGTTCAGCTAAGCGGTCTAGAAGAATTGCCTAAAGATTCGATATGTGGTGTGTTCTGATGTGTTCTCTGATATTTTCTGATCTCACATCTCGATTTTACAGATGTGATCGCGATTGTAAAGGAGGTCGCTCCCTTGAGTGAAATTATATCTAAGCAAACAAGCAAAGCGGTACGTCATTTATTATTTGATTCATCTTGATTCGTCCCTGATGACGTTGCTTTTGTACAGATCACCAAGCGAGAGCTCACCCTAGTGGACCAGTCCGGATACTCCGTGCGTATAACATTATGGGGAAAGCAAGCAGAGCAGTATAACGCGGAAGACTCTCCAGTGATTGCCTTCAAAGGCGTCAAAGTTGGTGACTTTGGTGGTAGGTTTCAGCTGGTTTTTACATTCCCCTTACCAAGACTGAACTTCTCTAGGCCGATCGCTTTCCATGTACAGTTCCAGCACCATGGCGGTCAATCCTGATATCGAGGAGTGCTTTGCACTTCGAGGCTGGTTTGACTCTATTGGGGCAGCTCAGTCCTTCCAGGCACACGCCAATACAGGAGGAGGCATGATGAGTGGCTTCAAGCGTGCAGAGATGCGCAGTATCCAAGAGGTCAAGGAGGCCCAACTTGGGCAACAAGACAAGGCCGATTACTTTTCGATGAGAGGGACAATCATGCATATCAAAGCCGATAACATCTGCTATCCTGCGTGCCCAACTGCTGGATGTAGCAAGAAAGTGATCGACGTCAATGGAAGTTGGCGTTGCGAAAAGTGTAACAAGAGCTTCGACGCCCCAGAGTATCGGTTAGTCTATCCATAAACACATGTGTGGCCAATCTGAGTGCTTGCTCTCTTAGATATATCATGTCTCTCGCAGTGGCTGATTGGTCAGGCCAAGCTTGGCTCCAAGGCTTCAATGACGTTGGTGTTGCTGTATTCGGTATGCCCGCCAACGATCTTGTTGAAATCAGGGTAGGCCAACTCACTTTATATTGTGGCCCATTCTGACTGCTCAGCAGGACAACAATGAGGCAAAATTCAATGTGATATTACACAAGGCGAATTGCACGACATATAACTTTGCATGTCGCGCAAAGCAGGACGAGTACAACGTGCGTCATTTTACCCCTCTTGCATCTCCAAGTTCTTATCCACGTTTTTCCCCAGGGAACGATGCGCACGCGTTATGGAATTTCGTCCATCAGTCCTTTGAATTACAAGGAAGAGGCGATGGCATTACGCGACCAGCTTCAGTCTAATTGGGCACGTTAAGACAGATCGATCTGGCTCGGCTGTTCTCTTCCTATACTTCTGCAACTTGTACACTACTACTTGCACGTAAAATCAATCGATGTATATACACTCTACTTTTCCTAGCCAATTTGCTATAGAGACGGAATCAAAGTTTCTTTGTTGACAACGCGTGGGTGTTTGACCGAATGTTTCCCATTGTGGACGCGTCTGACGCGCCCCGGAAACCTTTTTGTTAGCTGCCTCCCTCAGTGACAGCTGTGTTCTCGAGCATCCCTCATTCATCTGTCTCTGCCAGGAACCCACCCCCGCACGGCCTGTGGCAAACGACGCGGCTTGAAACCCCTATTAAAGTCAACTGATTTGACTGGCTCCTCACAGACTACAACATTCCCAACAATAAGGAATCACAATCCTCCTAGCGAGAAATGCCTGCGACGTACTCGCGCCACAATCAATCACTCAGCCCTATATCAACAACTCCTGCTGCTACCCCTTCGCGCATGAAACATGCCTTTTCCGTGAGCCCTGCACCGAGCACGAGCTACTCTCCAACTATCACTTCAGGAAGCCACCAGCAGAAGCTCAATGTTGTAACACGCGTCGCCATCGAGGGAAAGGCGAAACAGGATAAGGATGGAGCATCCATAAGGATGTATCTGAAGGTAAGTGGGACTGTTGCAGTTTCTTGGAATTGGCATTGGACTCATTGCTCATGTTTAGATTTCTGTACCGCTAGATAGTGTACAGCCCGGCTCTACGATACCATTATTTCCAGGTATAACTCATCTCACTGTGATTCAGCTAAAATTACTCATCGACGTGTTTTTTAGAGGAGAACGTAAAAATCCTGACTTCACAAGTTCATCCGCTCGATAGTCACTCGGTCCCATACAACTTTTCCTCCACACTATCTCCCTTGCTACACAACGCTGCCCGTGCACTCAACCTTCCAGCACGATCTACGGAAACATTTAACAGCGCATTTTCCCTCACCTCACCAACATCCACATCGTCTGTCGCGAACAGCAGGATATCTAAATCGAATGGTGGCTCTTCTCTCGGTGGAAGTGAAAATATCACGCCAATTGACACTCAATACACGGGGCACATACTTGTCAGTGGTTATAACATCTCATATGTGGTACCGAAAGTGTTTCCCACTCGGCCGAAGGGTATCAGCGAAACGGAGAGCGAGGTATACTCGAGGTCATCGTACAAGAGTCGTCGATTATCTATTGGAGAGAGAGGTGGTCCTCAGTTCATGGCAGCCATTGATATGTGGATTCCCTTTGTCTCCCGTCCACCCAGGTCGCCCTATTTGGTGAGCAGATTTCATCCCGTTGCTTGCATGATTGTATTGACCCACTTTTGTTCTAGCTCTCGATACCCACACCCCGGTGCTTGCATAACAACATAAAACTTCGCATCTTTCCGCCAACCACGGCATCTGCGTCATTTGCTTCTTTGTCGTCGATCGAAGAGGACGGAACTTCATGGGACCTCACATCGGATCCCCACGTTACCCGGACACCCCCACGGCTCTCACGCAGCAACTCGTACACCCACTTCGCCGATGACGAATCGAGCGACTCATCTACTACAGGATTCTCCGATGGTTGTGGCATCCAAGGCACATTCCCTAGCGCTGACCGGATCCGGGTTAGGTGGGCAAAGCCTCTGAAAAACGTGGACGTGCCTGGAGGCTCAAACGATGGCCGAAGGCGAGTCGGTGTGAAGGAAGTGAAGGGCGAGATGACCTGCGTCATTCGGGGGAAATCAAAAGCCAGGGAAAGGAACGGCGTCGAAGGGCTGGTTATGGATGTGGAGTACAAGGGTACCTGCAGGGGGGTTTGGTTTCCAGGTGTTGCAACTCTTCTGGGTATGGATGTGGGCCTTGAGACGAAAGGGTCTGATGTATACTGGGTAGACGGATCTCCTTCCGAGTGGGAGGTCAATGGTGGCGTTGGATACACAGGCTTTGACGTTGGCGCGTCCCCTAGGCAATCTGGGCTTCAGTCTCGCAGTGTATCCCTGGACTCAAATACTCCCCACATCCACATTGCATCTTCTCCGCAGGACGCCCTATCTGCTCAGGCTTCACGAAATGAAGCGTCTTCTTCAGCATCACTGCTCCGTGCGCCACTGCCAGTTCAGAATGTCGCAGAATATTCCTTCGAAGGCTCATCTGCGACACTTGCTTCATCTGTATCCTCCCCCCTTGGGACCATGTCATCCATGTCATCCTTAATGCCGGCATCTTCGCCAAACACATTGCACCCGGCCCGACCACCAGGGGTCCCAGTCACGCTTCACGTCAATATGAATGAGATAATTGCACCTGCCAAAAACATGTTCACGTTTACTATTGCCGGTACCATTCTCGTCGCTGCACGGCCTGCTATGTCACGGTCAAACATCCATACGTCAAACCCCTCACCAACAAATTCAGGAGCAGAGAATGAGGACCCTGATCCGGAGCCCATCGTTCTTCCTCGTTTCACAGTTCTAGCCGCCGACTCAGAGTCCATATATACGATTGTGCGAAATGAGATTGACGGAGCACCTGCCACCGTCGAGGTGTACAACTCGACTGGCGACATTTACCGTGATGCACAAGCGAAAAAGACAGTGCTTCAGAAAGGTGGATTCACTAAATGTACTGAAGAGGGTGCCAGAATTGCCTTCAGGTCTATCGGCCTTGTGAACGGACACACAAATGGGAACGGCAGGGCGATACAGACGCCAAGTCGACCCCGGACGCCCACACGAAACACAGGCGCGGTCCCCCGCGTGCCTTCGAATCCGTCCTTGGCGCGGTTAATGTATCCGCCTCGCCCAAAGCGCGATGGCCCACTCATGATTCCGTCCGTTTGCGCGTCCGTGACACCTCTACTACACGAAGATGACCACACTCCGAGTTCTTACGCTGTTAGGGTTTGTTTGAACGCTCCTGCGGACACTGATTCGGAGTGGCTCGAGTTTGGTCTGGCCCATCCGGGATCTAGTAACTCTGTTCCCCTTCAAAGAAAACCACCGAGAGTTGTGATTGTCAACGCGACTGTGCAGGGTGTCCCGGTCAAACACGAGACAACCGCTGGAGCAAAAACGGATGCCACTAGCCCAGGTGTTGCTTTCGAAGAATTGAGTAGCAAGGAGTGGATCAGTTGGGTCAAAATCCATGTTGGCGCAGCTGGTGGCGGCGAGGTGGTCGTTGACTATGTCGTCAGTGAGCGCAAGGATGGGAAAGGGGATACAAAGAGGAAAAATGATGCGCCTCTCATCATCTTTTTACCTTCATTTTCGATCCCAGTTGGTCGACTAGAAGTTGACGTTGACGGATCGGGTAGGCAAACATTTTAGTGTTTCAAAGTACATGACTAAACTAAATTAACCTCTTAGGTGTTGAGATCGCCTCCCTGCGTTCTAACTTCGTGCACCAGCAGACAACCTCCAGCGGTAACAAGTTGTTGAACTATTCCATGGAACAGTTCTTCTATCCTCATCTGTCCATGAGGATCCATCCTATCAAGCGGACAAGAAAATCATGGCCGACAATTAACCCCTTCATCTTGGCTACTTGGGCTCTGATCGTCTCATGTCTCTTCATAATTCATCGTCTCAGCAATGAGATGAAAAATATGGAACAAATTATGCAGCATTATGCAACCTTTGCAGGAACAGGATGGAATGACCTTCCCGAACCTGCGACGATCACTACGACAATCTATGCCAGTGGCTTGGTGGAGGATCTCAACTCTGAAATGCCTACCCCATCCCCTTCAGAACTAATCGAACCGGAATTGGTCCAGCCAATATTTTCTTCCCCCACTACCATCGGTCCTCCTTCTATCTCCCTTGACCCCCCTCCGACTGTGGCATATACGAGTGACAGCTTGCACTCCCCAGAACCGACTATGGCCGTCGCGGATCAATATTCGCTCAGTCTTCCTGTGCAAAATCTTTTGAACTTCTCTTGGCCAGTCCATGACTTTGATTCGACTGTTGAGAAATTTATGCAGATTATTGACAATGTCTGGCAACTATTCCGGAAAGTGTACCACTATCCATTAGATCCTACATAGAGTACATTATGATATATTTTGTATGTGTATCACTCTTGAATGAAACGAGATAATCTGAAAATAATACTTCCAGATGATATTACACACCAGTTGTGCAGGTCACAGGGCGCTATAGCCAAGTGGTTACGGCGACAGATTAGAAATCTGTTCCTCTTTGAGGGCGCAGGTTCAAATCCTGCTGGCGTCGGTCTGATAGACATTTTGTTGTTTTCTTGCCGGTGCCGGTGGAATCGTCAGCCTTGCCGATGGGGACGAATCAACATGTGACGCACAAAGCCAATCCTCCGGACACATCTTGCTCTCACCACCGACTACTGTGTTCTGCTTACCATGCCAGACACCATCGAGAAGGTTGAGGAATACCTGGAGTCACTTGAGGAATACTTCTTTTCCTCGCTTGCTGCAGCAACTACCGATTTGCCTAACGTCCATGAGGCTGTTAACAGGCTCTGGGTCGACATCTCGCGCTATGGCCCTGGGATGCCCTCATTTCCTGAAATACATCTCCCAGCTCTTGGTGATTTTCAGATTCCACCCCCGCCTCCACCGCCGCCGCCTCCAGTTCACATATCGCTGTTCAACAAGTCTACTAACTGGGTCAAAAAACATCCGTGGATTATATCCACCGTCGTTGTAGGTGTCGTCGGAGGAGGTCTTTTAGCTGGCTATGGTTCCCTCCATGCACGAAAGAGGAACAATTACAAGGTGAAGAGTCAGAGCCATGAGAGGCGGCAGGTTGTCGGTGAGTTGATCTAGTTCGAACTGCACCTATGAGTCTCAGTAATTTGGTGTAGTCGTCCTAGGAGGGGATGTACCGCTGGCCCTTCCTCTCATCCTGGAATTAGAATCGAAGGGATACATTGTCATCGCCAGTGTACCTACACCCGAGGCCATTGCCATCCTTGAGCAGAAATGTCATGGTTATGTCAGGGCCTTGGTCCTCGACCCTCATGAGGTCAGTTCCACATCAGAAGTTCTAGTTGCACCTCTGACGATTCATAGCCTGCTACAATCCCTGTATTCTTGCGTTCGTTGACATCAACCCTTTCTCGTCGATTCCCAACCACTGCTTCCGGAGACCCTTATGCTTCTCCGTCGTCTCATCCCTATATTCAATCCGTGATTTGCCTCTTAACACTGCCTTCGTCGTCTGTTCCGTCCATCCGTGCCCCCTTGGAGCATATTTCCCTCCACAACACGTACCTGCCTTTTCTTAGTGCTACGCATATCACACCCCTTCAGGTTCTTCAGGCTCTTATGCCATTACTTCGGACCGGATCGGCCCGAGCACGGGACAAGGGCTCGAAGAGTATCATCGTCTGCCTGCCTGCGATCGAAGCGCGGGTAGGTTTGCCCTTCTCTTCAATGCAGAGCATGAGCGCTGCAAGTACTCTCCGTGCCGTGGAAGTTCTGCGACGCGAAATAAACCTGGCTGCTCTGACGGGTGAATCCGAGTCAATGAAGAACATCAAGGTTGTTGTTGCAGATATTGGTGCATTTGGTGCCGATCCGTACTCTACTATCACTCCGCATGAAAGCGTCTCTATGGAAGAATGGAGCCCCTCTGAAAAGTTAGCTTATGGTCCTGCATTCGCTTCAATATCCCATACCACATGCCAACCGGCTTCGCGCTGGCAGACTATGACTGTTGTGAAGAGTGGCCACCGTTTTGGTGTCCCCCGCACACCTACTGATGTTGGTGTTTTTGTCAATAAAATTGTCTCTGTGGTGACAGGAGGGCGTCACAATACCTATTTCTTTGGCTTAGGACGCAGCGTCGGACAGATTAGAAACTGGATTCGTGGCGAGAGATTCTCGATCGGTGCCGGTGGTGAGTTTTTATAATTTATTGAGTTCAATTCTTTTTTCTAAAAAAGAATTATGAAGCTAATACATACAGAGTCGCCTCTTATCTCCCTTCAAGCCTCTTGGACATCCTTCTTAACATTCCACACTTTTTGATCTCGGCCCGCAATCGTCTCCTCCCTGTTGAGCCTTTCATTTTGCCCCCTCCTGATACGGTCCCGCATGGTGCAGCGCCGAAGCCTGCAGAAGCGTCAGCAGCAATCAAGCAAGCTCCGAGCGAGAGTGAGCATGACATTTCAGGCAACAGTTCCGAGGCGGATGTTGAAAGCAATGCCTCGAGCGGTATGGCCAGTAGCTGGATCAGCCTCCAAAGTCGCGAAGACCACAGCGGTTTAGCAGAGTCGCAGCCTTGAAAAATATAAATGATCCTGTTCGAATTTCCTGTTGGTCTTGGATCTGTTTGTACTATATGCGCCGAGTGTACGATAAAATATGTCCATAACGATCAACTTTACTAGAAAGAACAATTATTTATGTAAAACCTCCTCTCTCAATATATCATTTCAAAGATCTCCATTCACATGACAGCTTTAAACCCCAGTGAAAACCCGGTTGAGCCGGATCGAGTGAAATCAAGAGAAATCGAGGCCGCCAAACTTGCCTCGATTGAGCTCGAGGTGACTCCACGAGGCTCGATTTTTGAGCCACTTATTCTGTAAAATCGAGTGCTATCGAGGGATATCGAAAGACGTGTATGATTTTTATTTTGCCTCGATTTTGTTTACTTCCACTAGCTAGCGCTCTTCTTTCGGCAATTTTTTATCATAAATTGAGTGTATATTTCATTCTATCTATATATAAAAAATAGATATTATACAGTATAGAAGGTCTCTGGCTTGAATGCGCTCAGATTCAATTAGTCGCATTAGCTGACAACTTTAACACAACTGCGCTAGATCTCTTAACCGCGCACACGCACCCTCGTACGTCCGATCGCTGCTAGAATACGACACATAAAATCAACATTTAGATACGGGATGAGATGGGACTTACTTATCTGTGCTGGTCCCTGGAAGCGTCGCACAACTTGCGCCATTTCCGAAAGAGGCCACAATATCAGCTTCCTTGACTATGCCGATGACTATA
>JABCKI010005938.1:0-23974 GCA_018282025.1 Sphagnurus paluster
CTATGATTATCACTGACATCAATGAGACATCTGTGGAGTGCGCACATGGTTTGCCTTACTTATATGGCACGACAGTAGATACATATACATACAAAAAAAGTTGGTATTTCTACATTGTGAAGTGCTTGGATTCCATAGTACGAAGCCGACGAAGCGTAAGTAACGGAGTGAGAAAAGGGCAAGGATTCAAGGTCAATGCTCTCGCCTGTGAGACATTTGTGGAGCAACCACGTGGTAATTCAGTTGTTCCCTCACTTGCATGGCACGACAGCATGCTTGCGTCTGCACGAATAAAGTGGCGAGGTACATCAGTTGAAGTAGTTAGATTATGTATTATGAAGCCGATGAAACGTAAGAGAAGGAGCGGCAAAAGAGCAAGGACTTACACAACATGTACAGCCACATTCTGCAGTAGATGTGTATAGTATGATAGGATATATTCTCACAAGGTAGCCTTTGGTCCTCTACATACTAGTAGTAACATAGATCCATCATCGAACGTTAGCGAACATCCCCACCTCCTTCGCCCTCCTCGCCGCATCTCTAAGCCCCACAGTACGCACCGGCCGGCGCCCACAGTCACCCCACCACCCCCCCGGCAGCCGCTCCTCGCCAAACCATTCCCGCAACACCGCCGGCGGGATCCCATCCTTGCTAGTAGTCCCCCGCCTCCCCATCATTTCACCACCCGCACCCGCACCCGCACCCGCCCGCATCACGCACCACGCCAAGCCGCACTCGCCCAGCGCGATTTTTTCGTGCAGCGCGCTCAACGCGTGTCCAGGCTCCAGCGCCGCCGTGCGCGCCGCGTGCAGCCGCCCGAGGCCCGCGAGCGTCAGCCCGGCCTCGGGTTCCGCCGGATCGGCGGCGGCGTCGACGACCTGAGCGAGGAGCACGGGGTCAGGTGCGCAGGACGTGACGCCGTCGGGGTGTACCAGGGACCCATCGTGTGCGATTTTGTACGGGCCGCGCACGGATAGCGCGCTGAGGTCGAGTGTCCATGATGGGAGCGGCAGCGCGCACAAAAATCGCCCGAGGCTCGCGAGGGGAGATGGGGATGGGGATGTCGATGTGGCGCTAGCGGTATTGGTGTGGTCGGGATGTTTTTCGGTATGTGGACACGCGGGGTTTCTGGTGCTATTGTTGTCTTTGAAATTGAACAGGACGAAAGTGCCGCTGGTGAGGTACCCGACCGTGGTGAGGAGGAGCGCAAGCGGCGTAGAGAGGTTGTACACGTGCTTGATCGCGCCGAAGAGCGTCCAGAACGGGATGGCAATGCCGTTGCGTGGACTGTGGGTGCGCGTTAGCCTAGGTGTTCAATCGGAGGAGGAACAGGAATAAAGACGGATAGAGAGGGGGGGATGACGTACATGTACCCGTGGTTTGCGAGTGTGTTGAGTGCGGGGCAAGGCGAGCGGCTTGCGGACGGAGTCGCGGGTACGAAGGCAAACGCGCAGGCGCACATTGATCTTGTCTGGGACTCGTATTTCGAGTATAGGGGTTCGTGCGCCCGTATGGATGTAGATGTAGTGAACGCGGACATGGCACTGGCTTCTAGATAGGGAAGTATGTGATTGTGGTAGGTTTATATTCCTTGAGCGCGGCGCGTGGAGCGATGTTCACCGTGGAGCTAGTGGAGTGATAATAGGGGAGGTGGACGTGCACCTTCCGAGGGGATGTGAGACTCCTTGAAAAGGGGTACTAGAGGAAAAATTCTGGCAAAGGGCGCGGTGGTGTTTTTAATTTATACCATAGAGATGCATGGTGCAGTCAGTAAAGCGACGCCACTGCGAATTTTGCAGGGAGAACTGAGCCCAACTGAGCACAGCGTCTGAAATAGATACAGTGATTTATCAGTCCTTGAAACACCATTTACATAGGGACATATCTTAGGGCAGCGCACATTAAATCAATTGGGTTTTTATAGGTCACAGACGGTCATGTTTAAAATAAACTCCTTAGATCGGTTAATCAGTCCTGCGCAGATTTAAAAATACGTTATCATGGCTTGCCGATACCTGATGGTAGTATGTGAGGGCCAGTAACATCAGTGAATGGATTGCTGTCAACAAAACCGCAGGCGACCGAATGATGAAATTCTCGGTCTATTGGTTGACGTAAATGTGTGTGTGTCTGCAATAGAGCACTTGCAGCATTCAAATTTAAAGATCAAGTTGATATCGCAAGGTACACCGTCGGCGTCATGAGTCGAGAGTGCGTGACGTCATAAGCGCACATGCGCCACGGCGCTACTCACCGTGCACGACACGAAGGGCTGCGGACGCCCATGAGCTACATAGTCCGCACCGCTGCTTGACGATGAACATAAGAAAACGATCTCAACGACAGTGACACAAAAGATCGGTGTCAAACGTGGGAGAAAAGGTAGCACTGATTGGAATATCACGTCGCTGAGCGACAAACGTGCCGTAACGGAAAATTTACTTGAACGTTGGATATTGAACGTGGCAAATTGTGGGATTAGGACAAGACGATTTTTTTGGATTCCTTGCTACATGCGCATGTGCGGTCAGTCATAGGTAGCGTTCGGGAATGTATTTTGTATTTTCCGCGTATAAGGGGGAGAGTGAAGTGGACTAGGACTGTGTATAGAATTTAAGGAAGGCGGTGGTGTTGTGTGCGAAGGTGAGCAGGCCTGAGCCAGGGATGGGGATCTTCAACTTGTTCCTAAACACAGGTCAGTGTGGATTAATATGGAAGCGATAAGAGGGACTTGCAGTTCGCGCACTGGGGATGGGGCAGCTGTGTTAGTGGGAAGTAAGGGCGGTGGAATGCAGATGGACATACCACGGATAGCAAAGTTGAGCGCGACGGCGAAAAAGAGGACGATACCGAGGACGACGGGGCCGGCGACAGCGTCTGCGTGGCAGGTGAGTCTCGAGACGTCGAAAAGGGACTAGATTTTACCAAAGTGGCCTGGGTCGCGGCGGCGGATCATGGAAATGCGGTACTGGTAGAGCGAGAATGCATAGATCTGCGAGAGGTTAGTAGGGCAAACGAGTTGTGTGAGAGTTGAACGCACGAGGACGCAGACGCTGATGAAAGCATAGAGGTACGCAAAGTCGGTGGCTATCTTGTCCTGGGACGAGTTGAACAGTGCGAGGGCGAGGGTGCCAATGAGGATGGAGATGTTGAGCCAGGAGACCCATGCTGAGAAGGGGTCAGAGAGGAATAGGAGTGGAGACAAAGGGCTCACTGCGCTCGTTGGCAAACCAGACCTTGGCTTCGACCTTGACGGGGGTGGGAATTTTCTTGGGGATGCGGACCTGGGGCGGGAGGTTTATGGCGTGGTAGTCGCGGACGGTGGGCATCTGGCCGTGGTCGTCGCTGGGTGCGTCGGGGATGGCGTCTGCGCGGAGGTAGCGGGCAGGTCGGGCGAGCTTGGGGAGGGAGGCGATGGCAGCGGCGGAGAAGGGGGAGAGGATGTCGGAGACGGCATTCCAGGAACGGTGTATGAGCGACGTGTGGGGCGATGGCGTGCGCGCGTCATTGTCTGCGGAGTGCGAGCGCGATGTCGACGGCGTTGAGACGGACAGCGACATGGTCGTGGTTCAGAGTGCCTCGGCGGATCCGGACCGGCCCATCCTCCACTGTTCTAGAATGATCGCTGATGTCATCTAGAACCTCCTCGCATTTTCCCCGCAGCGTCACTAAATAAATAAAGCAAACATGCCAGAGTCACATTCTCCACACTTTTTCTAATTCCAATGGGCACCGACTACTACAAACTCCTTGGCATCGACAAGTCTGCCACTGACGATGAAATCAAAAAGGCATACAAGAAAATGGTGCGTCCTGGTCTTACTCAACCCCAACTCCAGTCTGACTCCCAACGCAGGCCTTGAAATGGCATCCAGACCGCAACGGCGGCTCTGAAGAGGCCAACAAGAAATTCAAAGAGGTCAGCAGCCATCTTATACTCTAAATGTTCTCCCTACTCATCCCACCCAGGTATCCGAAGCATTCGAGGTCCTCTCTGACAGCAACAAACGCGCCGTCTACGACCAGTTTGGCGAGGAAGGTCTCAAGGGCGGCGGCGGTGGTCCTCCGCCAGGCCAAGGCTTCCCCGGCGGCTTTTCTGGCTTCAGCGGGTTCCCCGGCGGCGGAGGCAACACCTTTAGCTTTACATCCGCTGGGCCCGGCGGCTTTGGTGGTTCAAGTGGCTTTGCTCCCACAGACCCCCAGAAAATATTCGAGTAAGCACACACTTCACATCCTGTTATTTTCTCCTCCTGACTTTCTGACAGGCAAATATTCGGCGGAGGCATGGGCGGATTCAGCATGGGCGGTATGGGCGGCATGCCCCGCACACACCGCAATCCCTTCGACATGGACACCGACGACGACCCGCACTCCTTCTCCTTCTCCGGAATGCCCGGCAGCATGCCCTCCTCCCGGCCCTCCGCGCACCGCTCCTCTTCCGCCCGGCGCGCCTCCCCCCCGAACCCCCAAGCCCCAACCGAGATCACACGCCCGCTCAAAATCTCCCTCGCGGACCTCTTCTCCGGCACCGTCAAGCACATCAAAGTCGGCCGCCGCCTGCGCGACGGCCGCACCGAGGACAAGGTCCTCGAGATCCACGTCCACCCCGGATGGAAGAGCGGCACCAAGATCCGCTTCCCGCGCGCTGGGAACGAGACGCCCTCGGGAGATGCACAGGACCTCGTGTTTGTCGTTGAGGAGAAGCCCCACGATGTGTTTGCGCGCGAGGGCAACGACCTCATCGCGCGCGTGCCCATCCCGCTTGTCGAGGCGCTTGCGGGCCCGCCCCCCGGTACCAGCAGGGCGACGAAGACGCTCGAGATGCTCGACGGGCGCAAGCTCCAGGTGCCGGTGCCGCTCGGTGTCGTCCGCCCTGGCCAGGAGACGACCGTGTCTGGCGAGGGCATGCCCGTGCGCAAGGACGGGCTTGTGCAGAAGAAGGGCGATCTTATCGTCAAATGGGACGTCCAGTTCCCCGCGCGGCTCACGCCGGCGCAGCAGGAGGGTATTCGCAAGGTCCTTGCGTGAGACGGATGGACATAGACATTGCATGCGTTGCTACTTGATACCCCCCTTGTACCATATTTAAAAATGTTGTAACACTATCTATCTAGAATCCATGTCCTAATCCTGGTCGAAATCTTTTAAAAATTGAAGGGAGAATGACAACTGCAGTACGGATGATAGCTGACCATACGACACGTTCTTCAAGTTCCAAAGGCCACTGCGGTCTGCGACAATTTCAATACAAAAAGGCCGAGCTCAACACTACAAGCTAGCTAGTACAGCCTGAGGCGTGGCGAAGCCACTGTAAATTGTGATGTATATACGCACAAAACATGGTTGATGGTGTTACACACTGGCATGATACAGGCCGGTACAGATTTCGCAGCTATGTATGGCAATCTCTAGCCAATGTCTTCAGCCCAACGCAAGACGTCCTGCTGCGTAACGGCCGATGGTATAGTTTTCTATGAAAGACGATAGCATAATTAGTTTAGCAATAATATATCGACTGAACAGCTTGTACGTTCGAGATCTCGGAGAGGTCTGGTTGCCCGTTCTGTGATGTTCTTGTGTCAACGCTGTATTAAATTGACTGCAGTTTCAGCGCACCTTTGCTTGGGGGATCTGACTCGCGTCCTTGGATGTTGGAGATCCTCTGGCCGATAGGTCTTGCATAGACTTTTGCAGTTCTGCGAGCCTCGCCTCCAACGTATCGCATTTTCTGAAACATGCCCTTGAAAAAGCTGGCTACATTGGCGGCGTGCGGACGCGCTTACGAGTGCAGTGCCTGAGTTTCGCTTTTGCGCAGCTCGAGCTGCCTGCGCATCATGTGTTCTAGGTTTCCCCTGGCCTGAGAGTTGACAAACGCCATTGACATGAGCAGGAGAACCTGGGGCCTGGGGTCTGGACACGGACCTGCATCGGCCGCAGATCGTTAGCGGCCGCCATGATGTTCTGGCTCAATACTGTGATCCATTCGACGTGCCGATGCCACTCTGGAGGGCTGTTGGATCCAGCGCTAGGAGGGGGTGCGAGAAGCGAGGACATCAAGGACGAGTAGGTGACTAGGAGGGAGCGCAAGATGCTCAGAAGGGCGGGACGACGATCTGAGAGATATCAGTGTGGGTAACAAGGCTGTCGCACAGAAGACATTTTACCCGTGCCAGGGTCCACCGGGTATAGTTGGTTCCCGCCAAGTTCAGCCAACGAGGGAATTTTCTCCTTGACCTGTGTAGATTGGGCGTCAGAGGTCGTAGATCGCGTTCCACACAAAGCGACGCAGCGCACAAACCAGCGGTCGCCAAAGACGTCATAGTACGCGTCAGGCTCTTCCAGGATCCAGTCCACGCGCGGTTTCTCGAGCTGTGTCAAGGGCCAGTCGGGGACGTCTGTCTGGTCGGCGAGGACCTCGAACTGGTTGCTTTCTGAAGGGTCGGGGACACGTTCCCGCAGGAGAGAGAGGAGCTTGAGATTGTGGGAGGTGTATTTTGTGTAATGGGAAGGGGGAGAGGGGAACGGATTGCGCAGCTCGGCCTCGTCGTCGTCCATGGTAACGACGAGGATGTATATGATTAGATCAGAAAACGTGGGATTAGATCGGCCGGAAGCTACCCATTGTGATCGGACTCGTTAACACGGATCATACAAGTCTTTATCATGCACTCTCCTGCTGGCACCTCAGACAGCAACCATGTCCCACTTCTACTCTGTATCAACTCCTCTGCCCCGCATCCCTGATGACCAGTCCATTCCCCAGTTCATATTCGATTCCCAGAGCCAGAGCAGGCCCCTTCGTCCAGACACCGTCCCGTGGCTGATTGAAGACCACAGCGGTCGCGCAATTCGTCGGACTGAGGTGCGATAAATCTGTGCGCAACGTGAAACCCGCTGAGCCCCGTGCCGTAGCTTCTGAAACGGACACGCGATCTCGCGAATGCTTTGAGTTCTAGGTGGAACATCAGTGCGTCCCTATGAATTCGAACGCTCCGTGCTCGATTACCAACGCGTACCTCCATCAGAAGCTAAAGATACTGGTGCGTGAAATTAAAACTCAGAGAAAGGAAGAGACAGAATTTTTTGAATGCATAGTGTGTATCTTCAGCCCCAATAGCACTGGTACGCACCTCCATGTCTAGTCGAGATGTGTCCTAAAATACTGTTTTAGATTATCCCGTCTGTATATGGGCGGTGCACACCCTAGGAGGAATCATTACGTTCGTTCGGATGTGTATAACCTTACTATCTCATGGTATTGACCCGTCCAATTATTCTAGACCAGCCAACCCAGGCTACAAGACTGACGAGCTGGTACACCAGCTGCGCACAAGTAGTGCAGCCCTTTTGATCATCCATCCCATGTTCCTCCAAACTGCGAAAGATGCCGCGAAAGAAGCAGGCTTATCCGAAGATCGTATCGTGTTGACAGAGTCTGGTGGCTCGGCCTCTTATCCGACGCTCGACGAGCTCGTCAAGTACGGATCCAGTATACCCGTTACTTACACGGAGCTTCGCTTTAAACCAGGAGAAGCCAAGACGACAATAGCCTTCTTGTCCTTCTCTAGCGGGACAACAGGCAAGTATTCCTACAGATTTCGTTTGCTCTGTCATGTTCATGTGACCTCCTTTCAATACAGGAAAGCCAAAGGTATACTTTCTATGAGCCCAATCAGCTTCCAGCTCTGATCTACTTCGAGGCTGTAGCAATACCCCATTATTCTGTTGTCGCGAATGTCATACAGATGGTAGCACACTACAAGCTGAACGACCCAGCTGAGAGAAATAAGCGGTTCTCTCCTGGAGACGTTGCTATTGCTGGTTCGCTCGAACATCCCCTAAACAATATTTCCTTCCACTAACATTCCAATCTAGTTCTTCCTTTTTTCCGTAATTATCCACACCTCGTTAGATGTTCCACAATCTGAATGGGTTAACACTACAGATATTTATGGTTTAGTCGTTAATGTACGACTCGCAATAATCGCAGTTCCGACTTATCTGACCTGTTCTTTCTATCCAGTTGCATTTCCTCCTATTCGCGGGCGTGAGTCACTGCACCTCATCAGGGAGCTCTCGAGACACTGACTCCGGAAGCCTAGTTGTCGATTGTCCCCATTCCAAAATTCGGCTTTGAGTCTTTTTTGAACAGCATCGTTCGCCACAGGATGACGCATCTGTTGTACGTCTCATGCCTCGTGTTACATGTATGGTAATTGACACATTTTCAGCCTTGTTCCTCCTCAGGTTGTCTTGTTGTGCAAAGTAATACTCCTTATGCCTAAACTAACCTTGGAGACTAACAAAAGACCATCCCAGAATCCCCTGGTCAAGAAATTTGACTTGAGTCATGTCAAATTCTGCATGTCTGGAGCAGCGCCACTTAGCGGAGAGCTGGTGCAATCGCTACAAAAAGTCTTGACCCGCTCTGTTATAGGGCAGGGATATGGTGTGCCTCACATGTCCTAGTAGAAATTGAAACCGACTGAATGGTTTTGCTGGCAGGATTGACGGAAACTTGCACCAGCATTGCATTGGTCCCTCCTACACAACACATTGCTACCATCGGCAGCGCCGGCCAACTCATTCCTGGCATCATCGCCAAAGTCGTTAAACCAGACGGCTCTCTGGCTTCGGAGGGAGAACAAGGGGAGCTGGTCGTTACTGGGCCCTCGATGGCTCTGGGGTATCTGAATAACGATGCTGCGTATGTGTTCGTCTTCACCACAAAATCTGGCGTCTGATTCCCCCTATCATAAAGCACGAAGGAAACCTTCGTCGATGGCTGGGTGCACACGGGCGACGAAGTGATCATCAAGAATTGTGAAGTTTTTGTCGTTGACCGTTTGAAGGTCAGTACTCAGTACTAGCCATTAAATATCAACCGCTAAGTTGAATATCCCTCCACCAGGAAATCATGAAGGTTCGCGGATTCCAGGTGGCACCAGCCGAGTTGGAGGGCCATCTCCTGATGCACCCAGACGTATCGGATGTCTGTGTGGTCAGTATTCCCGATGATTATAGCGGGGAACTTCCTCTTGCCTACATTGTATTGACCGAAGCGGCGTCACGTCGCGTGCGCGGAAACGCACAGGCCGCTGCACAGCTGAAGATAGTGTTAGCCAAGGTGTGTCCGAGTGGCAAGATATTTGTCACCCAACTCAACTTCATCCCATGCAGCATGTCGCAGACGCCAAGGTTCCCTACAAGCATCTAGCGGGTGGGATCGAGTTTATCGACGTCATTCCGAAAAATGCCTCGGGGAAGATGGTAAGGAACCTTTGTTTTCGCTGTTTGCACTTTTGTGTTATTTTATTAACGAGCACTGGCCTTCTCAGCTGCGAAGGGTTCTTAAGGAACAGGCCAGGAAACTCAAGGTGAAAGATACCGACATACGGGCGAAATTGTAGGGTGTAAATGCGGTAGTTTGCCATTTGATGCATATATAATTTTACAACACCATCGTATATCGAAATTTACATACAAGTCTACAAAGATCATACGGAGTCAATTCAATAGTCTTTACATGAATAATTATACTGCAGCTTGAGCGCTGTTCCCCTTGTCCTTTTGAGGCTGCTTGCGCGACGGCCTGCGCTTCGAAGGCGCTGTACTCGCCTGTCCCTGACCCCCACTCGATCCACCCACTTGAGCTGGCACCCTTGCCTGCCCCGGCCCCTGGTCCGCCTTCCTGCCGCCCCCACGTTTCTGCCTTCCTGACGCCTTCCTCTCCCCCTTCTCCCGCTCCGCTTCCGCAACAATAGCCTCCAGCCGCACCCTCTCCTCCTCCGCATTCCACCACGCCAAAAACTCCGCCTCCGCCCTCAGCCCCTGCTCCTCCTCCTGGATCTCTCGCAGTGTCCGCCGCTCCCGCCCCGCCTCGCCCAACAACTCCTCCTGCGCCCGCTCCAGCTCCTGGATCGCCGTAAACGACATCCGAGTCCCACCTGCCGGCCCTGCCGGCGTGGGCGCTGACGCAGGTGGCTGCGTCCAGGCTTTGCCGCCGCTAGACACGCGCCGCATTGTGGGAGTGGTAGTGCTGCTAGGTGCGCCTATGCCGACGCCTACACTCCCGCCGCCGGCCCCGCTGCTACTCCCACCGCCGGCGCTGCTGCTGGTTTTGCCACCGGCGCCGACAAAGGAGGCGGTTTTCCGCGTGGGTGTGATCATGGGCCCGAGCCCGGGGATCGGGCTCGCGTTGGTGCTCATACTCGTGGTCTGCGCCCGGCGTGGGGTCGTCGGCGGTACGGCTTTGCGCGGGCTTGAGCCTACGCCTGGTGGTGCAGGTCCGGATCCAGGTCCAGATGGGGTACCCGGCGGGGAGGGACGTGCACCGGTTTGTGCCTGACTTTGGTCTCGCCACCCCGTGGGGGTGGGCCGCGCAGCTACGCCTGGTGTTGATGGTGTTTTTGAGCGGGGCGAGTCGCGTGCCGGCGGGGAGCCGCGCGCGGCTTCTGCCATCACCGCCTTCATATCAACTCTACGCATTCATGCAGTCGTTAGCGTTAGGTTCATGCAGATGTGCAGAGGAAACTCACCGAGGCGTCGACGGTGCTTTCCACACGGGCGCGGCGGGGCGTGGTTGTTTTGCGGCGGGTGAGCTGTTACTTTCGTCGTCCATCGCGAAGATGTCGTCGTTCGAGGGCGGGCGGCGGATGGCGCGCTGCGGGTGGGGATGCATGCTGGGCCCTAGCGTCTTCAGCTTCGCCGACGACGTCTTGCGCGAAATTGACGCGCCGTTGACCCGCGAGTAAGGCGCAGGGATGTCTTGCTCCGCGAGCCACTCGGCGTGCTTCCCGAGTGCGTTATTGATGAGCTCGTTGGAACGGGAGACGGTCGCCTTCTCTGCTTGCTTGGCCCGCACGAACTGGGCGAGCTGTTTCACGAGCGCGATAGGGATGTCGTCGAGCATCCCGGTTTCCAGGAAGAGTTCCATGTTTACGGCGATGAAGCTTTGCATGCGTTCAATTAGTTGCTGGGCATGAAGATATGTCGCATCAGCGAGGATGAAACACGCATTGTGGATGTTGGCGTGTTGGAGGATCACAGAGGAGCATAGAAGTACAAGGCGATCAAGAAGGAGCTCGTTCTGCCAGGTATTGTCAAAAACATCACATGGAAGCGATGAAAAAGCACATACAGCAGCGGCCATAACGTCGAAAATGAACTCAAGGGCTTCATCAACCGAGTTGACAAACTCCAAGGACTCGAACATCCTATCCTCAGCACCAAAACACATGAACCGCAAAACATAGTCCATGACGCGCCAGTTTAGGTGCTTCATATCAACCTTTATCACACCTTGAGCGTCCCAGCGCTTTCGTGTCCATTCATCCTCGTCGAAAAAGTTGGCGAAGAATTCAGATCGAGCGCGGAGGATTGTAGAATGGCAATATACATCCCTGTCAAATAGCTGAAGAATGACGTCCGGTGCAAGTGTCGAGTCGTGGGACGCAGCCTGTGCCTGGGATGAACTAAAGAGACGCCGCATAGCCAACTCCAATGACGGTGACGGCAAGGATTTGATCGGCGAATCCAACGCAGCGGTGATAGTCGGCAGCTCCAAAAGTTCCGCCAAGGCACCAAGGTCTGTTTTAACCTGGAGAGGGTCACACTTGAGCTTCTTGAGTGATTGCCCGAGTGAACTAGAGACGCGATGGTCCCATGGCGCCATGATCTCGTCTGTGTAGAGGAAGGCCAGGAGAATCAGGACGGAAAGAGGGTGGCAACCAGATAGTTTGAGATGAATCGGGTGGCCGCGATGTGATCTGTGCAGAGGAGAAACAACTTGGATCGAAATAGACGACCATCGATTGTGTAGCGAACTACCGCTGAGCACCAAACCTAAGACACTTGAACGAGCGCTTAGAATAATCTGGTGAACGGGAAAGATAAACCCAGCAGCCATTTGTATTGTGACATCGGCACCGTAAGGAAGGGGTGCCTCGGGTTTAGGCCATTCCCCTGATTCCTTCCGTTGTTTTTGTTGTGAAAGAAGGACGTTGAGAAGATCCATAAGCTTCAGGATGTCGTTCGTGATCTGTAAGTCGTCCGAATCCTCGTCGTGCGGTGCTTCGAACAAGACAGGTTCATCCGTTTTGTGTTCGCGTAACGATGGCATACGCAAGTAAGGCTGGATGGCTGCCAGGTCTTGAGAAAAAGTATTCCCACAAACGCCAATAGGTTTGAGTTGATATTCAACTCGAAGGGCGCCAAAAGCTCCGGTAGCATTCGCACAAACTTGCGTTACACGCTGAAGTGCGGATAATCGCTGGAATTTGAAAGCCTTGCCGGAGCCAGATGTTTGGCCACTTTTAAGGTTGCGGGATCGGACGAAAACATGCCCAGATTCGGTGCACACGATGATAGAACCGTCTGAGCCAAGAGCGACGTCCTGTTTCAAGATTAGTATGATGCAGAAGGGTGTTGTAACAAAAATACCTTGACCGCACTGAATTTCTTCCTCAAGGCCCAAACACGCTGGGGTTTTAGTCCTGATCTATCCTTCCCTGGCGCAGCACCGGCCTCCGAGGGGTTGGAAACAGTGAATGTGAAAAGTTCCCCGTTGAATGACAATGCCGCAAAGGTGTCGTCGGAGCAAGTGATTTTGGCAATCTTCGCATCCCGAATTGCCTGGGGGGGCCGATATGGTTGCATCTCGGAGGGGAATGCATGTCCAGGAAACCTGCAAATGGTCAGAAAATTGCAATGATTCAACATAGTATTGCGCACATGATCTTTGTATGCCTGTTGTTCCAGATACAAATTACATCCTGAGTATTTAACAGACAAGCCATAGCAGAGTCCTGTAAATAGGTGGATGAGTACTGAAATTGGAATAGCTTTGCCGATGCATACTTACATTGATCACGACAGAGATAACAGGTTCAGTAACTTTGGTTGCTTTGCGGGGCAAAACTTGAATCGCTTGGGCAGCTTTATCATAGCCTAAAATACACACATCAATCAAAACAAGAAGAAAACTAGGTTGGCCTACTTACCCAGCTGCCCATTATTAGTACCCCATGTGTACACATCTGTGTCTGTCCAACAGACAGAGGCACTCCTCGAAGCGGCAACTCCCTTGACTACCTCTTTCTTCAATGGCCCGAGTACCTTCCTTGGGGTCGCCTGTATCGCTTCTTCAGTTCGCCCAAAACTTTCACCAGGCCCTGGTACTTCTAGAACGTAGCCCAGTTGTAAGAATCGATTTAATCCCCAGCTGAGAACCTCCCCAGCCTTAGTCAGCGCTAATGTGTGATCTTGTCCAAGCGCAACTGATACGATTGTATGCGGTAAGTTAGGAAGTTGCTTGAGGACATATTGGGTGTGTTGGCCAGCGCCCAACCTGTATATTTGTTAGAACGTTTTGTTTAGAAAAACATCAACAGTTACATACCGCCCCCCACCCCCAAACCCACAAAGACGTAGATTTCCTCCATTCTCAGATGTTATCACGGCTTAGTTGCGAGTTAGGTTAATGCTAAACACTGCATAAATGTTGAACGCACCAGTGTGAAGCCTAGACATCTGTACTTGACGAGCATAAAGAGGGAAGAATCGAGAGAGTATATGGGTCTTCTCCGCATCTGATTCAGTTTCCTTTCTCTGGATGATGACTTGCTCAGGATGAGCCCTGTCTCCACCGTCAGCGAAACCAAGCGCAGCATTCCTGCGAAATTCTTGAGCTTGCTGAAGGGCAGGTGAACGATAGCTGTGCTACCTGTTTGCTCCCCAGGTGTAGAGGTCCCCATAAGGTGCATCTCTACACGGTTTCGTTCCATTCAACGTCGAGTTGTAGAGGTCAAAGGCTGTATATCCCTCGAAATCTTGCAGTGTCCTATCCGTATCTAAGCGTTGCAAGAGAAGGAGTCTAAAATAATGGTCAAAAATCAGTTGATCGATGCCAATGTTAATCGATGCCAAATTCACGTACGCAGCCGGTAGATTCGCATTGTAGAGCGCTCTGTGCAGGGCCGTCCAATGGCTTTCGCTATCGGCAAGATTCACGTTGATACCTGGGTGACGAAGTAGCAGCCTGACATATTCCACGGTATCTGGAGAAGCGCAAGCAAGATGAAGGACTGTTCTTCCCCACCAATCCCTAGCATTAACATCACATGAGGCACCTGATGTCAGCGGACTTGGGCGGGTCCATGATTTTCCGCCGCTGCTGCTGAGAGCGCCGCCATGTTGTGCACGGTCGGGGATTCCATCGAGCAGGCGCTGAAAAGCTTGCTGATTCCGAAGGTGCAAGTATTCATGGAGCAAGGTCATGCAGAGTTGCTAGGTGGACGGGTCGACCTGTGAAGGCAAAAACCTTCAACAGCTAATCGAACAGTCCAGATATGCTGCGCTCGCTGAAAAGTGAGCACAGGCTTGGGTATGGGGCAGAGATAAGCTATCGAGGGAGAGTCCACCAGTCGCAGATAATGAATATCAATGATCTCGGAGGCGAAGTTTCCGAGTCAAACGTTGCCGGTGCGCCGCGAATGACGCCCAGGCTCTTCCAGGAGCATTCTCATGCTGTGATGACCAACGTGCTTGGTGTCCACGTTGTTGGCAAATTCGTCGGGCCGTTGAGCGCTGCTACAGCAAGATAGAAACATGATAACCAAAGTGCATATCTAAAGCATTGTAATGCTAAAAATAAGGTGCTATATATTACTGCGTACAGGACATCTCCACAGCCTCCTGGGCTTTTGCTCCCTCCATTACATTTTGCTTAGATCCTCATCTAGACGGACGTACATGGAGAAAAGAATTTGTTAAGCGAGAGGATCTACACCAAGATGTGGTGCGAAGAGGGAAATATCTACATGAAGTCATCCGCGTTTGTGCCAAAGTCGTCCAAGGCTTCATCGTATAGCTCGGTATCAAGCCTAAGTGCCGATAAAAATTATGTGACGGAAGAGCAGAGAAATAATCGCACTTAGCGGACGGTTTAGCAGCACCCAAGGCCGGTTTGGACGAAGACTTGGATTTCTTTTTGCCACTAGCTTTCTCCCTCTGCTCCTTTTGCTTCTCGTTCGCGAGTGTGGTCAGACCACTCGCAGCCTTACGGACCTCGACATCCTTCAAAGGCATAGCAAGCTCGCGAACATGATGCTCAACAAACGAGGCGTAGAGGGGTTTATTTTGATGCCTCTTGATAATGAACTCAATTATACGTGATGACAATGTCTGGAAGTCTTCCTTCGTGCGAGGTTGGAAGGAGATAATGGAATCCAACTCAGAGGATGATGTTCCTGTGTTAGAGGTTTAGAAAAAGCATAAATCCAAGAGAAAAAAACTTGCCCCCAAGAGCAGCCGCCCCAAACAGCTCGGCGGCGTTGTTAAGATCTGCATTGAGCTCACGCTCCCTGTCCCGACGGGCCTTCTCCCGTGGATCGAGGACTGCATCGGAATCATAATCGTCGCTATCTTCACCTGCAGCCTTTCTTGCAGCTTTTTGCGCCTCCTTTTCAGCAAGTTTCGCCTTTATATTGCCCTTCTTTTTGGGCGGCGCCGCTGTGGTAGCTTTGGGCTTTTCCTCTTCCTCAGAGGAAGAGTCTTCCCAATCGCTCTGAATTTTATCATCAGAATTATAATTATTTTCAAAAGATATGAAATTCACAGACAGCAGGGCCATCATCTTCCTCGTCTTCTCCTCCCCATTTACCCTTTGGTTTAGGGACTACTTTCGGCGCCGGTGGGGCAGCTGGAGTATCGCTTTCTTCGTCTGTAGTAACATTAAAGTCAGGTATAAAGGGAAAAAAAATTATTATTCAACGCTTACCCCAGTCAGACATCGTCAATGCCCAGTTGGCAGTGGTTTATTGTAGATCGTGCGAGGTATACAAGGGCAAGTTGATAAAACTGATCGGTGATTCAGGTCGGATCGATCCGAATCCCGACCATCCGCTTTCTCACCTCCGTTCATGGCTTTGTCAAGGTACTTCCGCTAACCTGCCAGGTCTTCAACTCTTGAACTTACTATCCTTAGTGCACGACTCCTTCAGCTTGCTATTCCTCTCGTCAAGACCAATGGATTTACACGCGAGGCCCTAGCGCGCTCTGTCCTGACACTCCCAGAGACGGAAGCCCATTCACAGCCATTGTCAGATACTGCTGTTTCCGCGCTCTTTGGAAAGGGAGACCTGGCTCGAGCGAACTTGATACGTGCATGGCTCAATGATGGGATTAAACACATGCGAACCGCACCTGAAAACTCCAACCTGCAACAGGTTCTTCGAACCAGGTTGGAATTCAACGAGCCTGTACTGGCTTACCTTCCGGAGGTGCGTTAACGATATCAATTAATAACTCATACTTATTTTTTGAAGGCTTTTGCTCTTCTGGCCTCTTCGCCCAATGGACTACCGGTATTGGACCCTCGACCCGCCTTACAACACTCGGTGAAAATCGCAGACGAAGCCTGTTATCTTACTGGAGATAAATCTTTGCAGGTTAGCCCTGTTTTATTATGCACTTGTAGTACATGACTGATAAAACGCTTAGTTAGCTTGGTATTCGCGGAGGGGCTCGCTAGCCGCCATCTATACCGCTGCAGGTAATCTCTGTCCAATATTAACTGATACCTCCCCAAGTTGAACCAGACCTCTTATTAGAACTTCACCAACTAATATCCCCCGCAACTGCCTATGAGTTTTTGGGCTCCCTGTTCGAAGTATCTTCGCTTGTCAAGTCGTCCTCTGAAGAACTGAGTATATACTCTTCGTATATCGTTCGCTCATGGGGAGGCATCCTCAAGAGCTCTGGTATTTTCTAATTATATTTTGTCTGGATAGCTTTCTGCCGCCAGAAAAAAGTTGCTCGTGGTTATTAAATAAGACGGAATCCAGATCCTAGATAACCCACAAAATCAGACAGTATTATAGACAGTATTTTCTCTCCCAAATCTCGCAGTATATCTTCGTGATACAGACGAGAGTGTGTGACTCTTTGCAAAATTGCTAACAGTAAATGACGCGGACCGGCCCCCGTTCATGAACGATCGTCCAAAAACCCACAATTCGGAGATTTTCGAAATCTTTCAATAACCACAGGGACTTACCTTCTTTCAATTGTTCCGAATGTCTCTACGTAAGAAGAGGAAGCTTGACCTAGTTCCTACGACGGAAATTGTTGGAGAGGTACTCTCGGAGCTAGACCTCGAGATATCCCTCAGGCAGCGGCTAGTGGAAACTATTGACTCAAGAATAGCATGGGCTCTGATTTTGCAGGACTCCCTGGTCAAAGGTGTGTATTTTCCCCGACCTTTTCGAAGATCTGCTGAACACTTTTTCAAGGCTCTAGTGGTTCGACGGCATCGTTCAAGGATGCCGCCTTTGACGCTCTCTCTGCCATTGAAGCCCCATGCAATGTACTCTTTACGCGAGAAATTGAAACTAAAATTTCTCCTGTTACTGGAGTGGGCGACGTACAGCCTGTCCGTCCTCGACCTCAACTCAGGCAAAAAGTCACTCGTAATCCCAACGCGAACTTCCTCTACATAAGATCGGCAAATTTCGAGCCTCCTTATGATGAAAATCGCGTCCGGACATATCTTTTACGATGTCCAGTATGCCTTCGCCAAACATTTACTTCCTTGCAAGGACTGTTCAACCACGCACGTCTTACTCATAAATTGGAATGGGGCACACACGATGAATGTGTACGGGCATGTGCAGTTTTGGACTCAGATATTGACGTTGAAGCAGGCATCGAGGTTGGCTTGGGTCCTAGCGGTATACTTCCTGGCCTCCGAAGTTTGTTCCAAATGGCGGTTGGGGCACATCAGGAATCTATAACAGAGGCAGAGTGTAACCGCAATGAGGACAAGACAGGGTTAAAGCAGGAACTCTCTATTACCAGTCATCTGACTCGGACGCTTGGGCTTCACGAGGATACTCCAGCTCTCGCACCCTTCTTGGGAAAACAGACTATACAGCGAGGCATTAGGGTGTGGGGTGATCTGGATGAAGTTGTGGATATCGACGGATTCTGTGACAAGAGTACTCAACCCGTCAATGATCAGGCACGTCGCGTTATACGTCAAGCAGGGGATAAACCGCAAGACTTGCCACGTAGTTGGAGGATGCAACTCACCCATCGGAATAATTTCAACCTAGACGCGAATTACCTGAACGATCCAGAACTGACAATGACGACCGAGGCCTCACCCACCACGACGTCCGATCCTGTCATGACTTCATTACACGAGGTACCGACACTAATCCCCGAGCCCGTACCATTCGTTACGATGAAAAGTAGATTCTACTTTTCTGCACGTGTTATCATAGTGGACCGTAGTCTCTGGATACCCCCTGGTCAGTTTTTATTTTTGGCAATCTTCGTCCTTTTCAAGTCTGATGCCATACACAGAGATGCGGCTAGAATCTACCACAAATCACACACATAAATGGATGATCTCAATTGACTCTCCCTCTTACGTGAGTGGTGCACTTCTGGTCTCGAAATAGGTCTTAAAGTCATATAGAGCCATCACATTACAACCATCTTGAAGAAACTAGTGGTATCCTCCGCATCGGATTTGAGTACACCCTTGCTCACTTGTACATGCCCTCCTTTTGTTGTTGTTGGTACCGCGGACAAACCATTTCTGGCGAAAGTCGAGCTATATTTTAGTGGTCCGCCTGGACCAAAAGGTGCACCAATTGACCAGCCAATGACGTTGGAACATTGGGTCGAGGTATGTTCTATTCTCTTCACCCTTGACACTTCATGAAACCATTTTTAGTTGGATCTCCTAAAATCCTCGACCCCAGTTGTCGGTGATGAGCAAGTGGTGGATGTCGAGCTCGATAAAGGAACAGTCCTTTTGCCAGTCCAGAAAGGATATAGGCCAATTGGAGCAAAGGTTCTTTGGTCACAATCGGAAACCCAGAATAGCCAAGACGGTACCGGCAATTTTGAATCTACGCAAGGTGTGTATCTTTGTATTAGTTAGAATTACACATAACTGACTTTTCTTTTGAAGATGAAGGGTATTCGAAGGTCCTAAGGAGCATTGTGGGGCGATTTCCGATGACGTTTAAAGGTTCATAACTTGATTCTCGGGAATTAAGATGAAAGAAAACTGATATGCCTGGTCGTAGAGACAAAAACTGGACGTCAAGCCCAGCCTCAAGTCCCCTACAGGCTGCTATCAACAGCTCAGTTCGCAGCACTGATTCCTGGAAGGAGAAAGGCGATTGAAGTGAGTGGTATCAAGTTGTTATCGCTCCTCCCTAATACTTGACCAGTGGGCTCGCGCTCGCGCTATCTGCGATGAATATATGTATGCGATCAGAGAGCCTCATATTGCATTACAGAATCCGATTCCGCTCTCTGCCGCGGATGTGTTCGCGTGGCTTTCAGAGGAGGGCCATTTCATCAGACGAACGGATTCTAAGCCCAAGGATGAACATGAAGATAAGTTGAAAGGGGAGACACCAATCGAAAGCTGGTGCCCTACTTGCGGTCAAGGGCTCGAAGCACATGCGGTGGCGCCCGCGGTTAAGGCTGAGCTTGAACAACCGTCCCTATCTATCAAGATGGAAGCTGAGTTTAAAGCAGAGGAAGACCAACCACGACAGGAAGCGCCGCATACTATCCCTATTCCTTGCAACATTGCGATCAGGATTCTCAAAATGCCCTTGGTCGACACTCGTTCTCGTCTGGTACCTTTGGGCATCAAGAGTCCTTCGGTAATTCAAAGGCTTGGCACTCTTGATGCACGAATCCCGAGTTATCGAAATGCTGATCTGGTTGCAGTGTCTGACCCCAGACTCACTCTAGCGGTCCACGGTATCGTCCGCGGCCTCCAGTTACGAACATTTAACTCTTCCACCCCTAACTTCGCCACACCATATCCGCTCGACCACCTTGGAACGAATAATGCGGAAGTCGAGGCCCGGCTTGCACCTTACGCTACTCTTGCGATAGTCGCAAAAAGATTCATACAAGCATTGGTCAAAGGTGGATTAGACGCTTCTAGTAAAGACAAGGCTGTATCCACCAGATGGTCTGGACCATCTATAAAGAGAAGACGCAATGAAAAGGCACAAAGTCTCTTGACACCGTGCCACATCCTCGCCGGCGTAATAGCACGCGCACAAGACAGACGTCCACCGGGACCCGCTCTAGACATAGCCATCTTTGAATGCCTCGCAAGAGTGGGAGTTCTAGCATCTACGGAAGAACTTTCGGCTGCACTACCAGCACCGCAAGTCCTGACTGGGGGTGCCATACCATGGTCAAGCTCGAAGAGCTTTGATATCGAGTCACCCATTAGATTGATAGATTTTTCGGAGCGAGAGGGTGGAAGCAGCTGCTGATCTGAGAACATGGTCTCTCGAACAAACTCTTCCCGAAAGCACCCAGGTTCAAAGCGCCAGCCACAAGCACCCTCTGTGTCGTCAACCCCTTAATTTTGAGGGATTACTCCGAGGAAGCAAGTTTGGTATCTATTTTTAGACCTTGCCCTTGAACCACCTTGAATCGCGTCGTAATCTGTGTTACTCTGCAAGCCATGCACTCAGTAGCAACGATGAAGATCTAGGTAAACGTCATGTGGCCGGATGATCACTCCTGCTCTTAACCTTACGCTTGTCCTACTCTCAAGAGCAGTTCAACTTCCTCGGAGGAGAGACGGAGACCCATGGGCGATCCTCGAATCCGCGTATCTCGTGCACAGCTAACTGGAGACTCTTTGGACACCCGGTGCGAGACTCAGCGACTGTGAGCCGGATCCGCCATACATCGCAGCGTCGTGGCCTTCTCCTTCTTAGATAGATCTGGTTTCGGACATTTCTGTGCGCTGTTGCCCTGGACAACCTGTCTAGATCCCTCGATCCTACGCATATATAATAACTATTATTCAAGCTCCCCAATTCAATCCTTCGTTTCTCCTTTCTTTTCCCTATCTTGTGCTCCACTGAGGCTCATAACGCAGGCTTGACTATGCTCTACAAGATCTTTTTGCGGTGCTCTTTTTTCGCAGCCCTCGCATCGCAAAACCTTGTGGCTGCGAACCATGGCTTGCGAGTCAGCCGTCGAAACCATCGTCAACACCATGCACGCCACGCACACGCAATCGCAACGGTGTCGACCACAACTCTCGTACCCCCTATACCGACTACATCATCTGCAGAGTCTGGTTCAACCCTGCCCACAAGCCGTTTTATTACCTGCACCCTTAGTTCAGATGCCGTTTCTGTAACTGATACTCCCATCTCCACTACTTCCAACGAAAATATATCTAGCTTTGAAGACCTTGATGACTCTGCTGAAGTGCCACCCACCTCCAAGATCGCCACATCGCCACTAACGCCAAACGGTATCAAAGCAGGCATTGCCGGTGGAGATGCCTATCCGTTTATGAAGGACCACATTGGTTGGTGGTATGACTGGTGCGCCTCCTATCCTTTCCTACCTCGCAAATAGTAAATATATATCCACAGGACACCGAACCCCTCTAAGCCTGGAAAACCAATTGCTGTTCCTATGCTCTGGGGGGCTGGTACCGCTGACAAGACCGATGCTGCACGCCTCGCTGCGTTCAAGAAGATCTCGGCACCGCCTCCATACGTCCTCGCATACGAAGAGCCAGATTGCCCACCTGGATCAGGCTCCGCTGGCATATCCGTGGCCGCAGGGGTTGCAGGCTGGGAATCCCTAATCGTGCCGTTAGGCAAGAAGGGAACTCTTACAGGAAGTCCATCCATGTGTAGTATGTTCTTTCCTTGCACTGTTTCGTGGGATTCCTTCCTGAATGACAATTGCTGCAGAACAGGCTGACGAGACGTGGCTCAACCAGTTCAAGTCGAAGATCTCCGTGCAGTGGGATATCACAGCTATCCACATCAACAAAAATAGCTTGGAGGGGGTCAAGAAGGATATTGTAAGTACTTATCCACCGTTCGATCCTCAGTCTCATTGACGAGATGGCAGGAGCATTATTGGAACACGTACAAGAAGCCAATATGGGTGACAGAGTTTGCTTGTGTCAACGGTGCGGCCTTTGTGCTCTGTGATTTACTTTGCAGACTAATAGCAAGTTCACTCAGACAAGAATGGCTTTGTTCCCTGTACGAATCAAGCTGAAATCAACGCATTCATCAACGTCATTGTACCCTACCTGGAGTCAAACGAACATGTCTATGCATATGCTTACAGCAACGGTCTAGGACTTGGTGACGTCTGGCCGTTGACGAAAGGGAGCGCTCTGAGGTCAGTGGCCATTGAATTAGGCGTTCAGCTATATCAAAAGACGACCAACTCTGACTCGCACACACAGTGCGTCTGGCAAGACCTACCTCGCGGCGATCAGCAAGTTCCACTGATAGTAATGTTGCGAATGAATTTTTCGTCTCTTGCAAACTTGAATGTACCATACTTATGGACAATTATTATATATTTTGTTCAACCTGTACATCCTGTAGCCATATGGTTTTCTGTTACATATACGTAGTAACTCCATGAAGGACATATGTGATAAGCCTCGAAATATTAGTGTACAGTAGTGTTTAGCTAGGGTCCTTGCTCGAGCAGAAGCTCCTTCTCCCGTTTCTCTCTTTTTTGACACTCCTCCCAGATCTCTTTCGAAATTTGATCTAGTGTCGCCTTGTTCTCTGGAGCACCACCTTCCATTTTCCAAGCATCGGGATTCCGTAACTTGAATCCTAGTTTCATCTTCACCTGGGCGACATATCCTACCTCGCTCACGCTACGGGATGTTCTATCCATCTGCCGCTGTTCCGGGCTCATCTTTGCAAGCACATGTGCCGGAGGGCCCTTGCGCATTCGCAGGATGGTCCGCCGGAGAACCTCGCCGCGCCGCTCACGTTCGCGTTCGCGCGTCTTGTTCGTAACCTTTTCCCGTTTCGCAGCCTTGATAGCATCAAGCATCTCCTTCGAGTACGGCTCTTTGGCCCGTTGATGATCCCGTTTGAAGGTCTGGCGGATGTCTTGTTCGAGCTTCTTCAAGGGTTTTACTGAATAACAGGGTTTATGAATATCTTCAGAAAGGGTGTAGATAGGCGCACCCCAGTCGTTCATGTATCCTGCAAACACCGGCTCTACTTTTCCTTGCAACCCCGCATGCCTCGCCGCGGCCTCTTCTAACTCTGCCTCTAGCCTGAGGTCATTTATATCTTCCTGCATCCCCGCAAGCTTCACCATGCGACGTTCGCGTGCCCTGCGGCGTTTGAATATCATGCTCGTAATTGCCCAGGGCTGGGGCTTCAGGCGGGGGAGAGGGCGGTTGGCAAAACTCGGACGCAGGAGCCCGCCCGTCATGATGGGGCGGTTGGCGAGCTTGCGCTGCCAGGCGAGTTCGCTCCGCATGAGATAGGCCATGTATTGTTTGTCGGACCTGGTGGCGATCATGTGGGAGTAACGCGAGAGGATAGCACGCTGCTTCTCGTCGCCTGCATTAGCGAGCTTGAACGCGTCTAGGAACTGAGTCAATTAATATAGATCTGTCAGAAGTAGCGAGGGACACACCTTGTAACCTTTCATAAGACTCCCCTTTGTTGCTTCAGGACTCGTCAAGTGGTGATTCTTACGGAAAAGACTCTTCATACGCCATTTAATCTATATCCTAAAGATGTAAGTTGCCTTGGCGGTGAGGTTAAATATACAAGAAGGCTCACGCACATCATCTGTCGGTGCCTCCTTCAGTAGACCACGGTATAGAGACCATAGTGTCGGGATTCTGTGCGCTGCAAGTTGGTAGAATGGGACGCGTGGTCGCACGCGTCGGAGTGGCGAAATGAGACGCGCCACGTTAGCACGGAAGGCGAGAGACTCTTGCGAGGGCTGGTGGTGCTGTTGCATGCCGTTTAAAAGATTTGGCAATATGCCTGAAGTCTGCTTGGGATATCAGAGGTGTGGTGAGTCGTGTTACATACAGTGGTTTATCGGTCCTTGAAACACCATCAGTCCTTGAAACAAAGCCAGATTTCTCTGGTTTGGCTTCCTCAAT
>JABCKI010005939.1:0-23832 GCA_018282025.1 Sphagnurus paluster
TTAGGTAGTTGGACTTGGATCATCAACAAAAAATTCCACTACCAATTTATTTTAGAAAGTAGTGAGTGAATTAAAATAGGGAAATGCTTGGGTTCACCGCTGATGCATTAACACATCTCAATCAGCATAAGCAATCTGGGCCATGTTTATAGATCGGATAGGTAAGAACGAGAGCTTTCATATGAAAAAAACTCCGAGAGAGTTTAGCGAGAGATTGCAGAGAAATCGGGCTTTGTCTCGAGGAGTGGTGGTGTCTCGAGGAGTGGTGAAACACTGTAATCAGGGAAAGTTGGGCACGAAGTTGGGCATCAAGTTGGATGCAAATCGGGCGCCAGAGCACGATTTGCAGCCCAACTTCGCAAATCCGTGCAACTTCATGGTCCCCAACTTCATCAAAGTTGGACATCAAGTTGCGATCGAAGTTGGGCATCAAGTTGGCTACTGTGAACCTCCCTAATAGTACATTCCAAACAACTCATCTCACAAGTGGTGCAATCAACACAATTTTTAGTTATACCTACAGTTTGACAGGTTGATCTACTAGGTTATGTGTGATTACGATCGCCTGGGTTAATTAATTTGTGGTGGGTTCTGCATGTATACCAAGGCTATAGAGCCTATGGGATATTAGCAGCAGAGCACATAAGCTGTACCCTGTTCATAAAAGCAAATGGTCCGAAACCAAGTGCTCCTAGATCAGCAACACTTCGTTACTAATCTATAGAAACAGTCTGAGACAAGTCAGAACTCAGCTAACGTGACGTGCAAGGTAAGACGTACTCATCAGTGAAGCTGTTTCACAGCAACTGTGAGGCGCGAAGAACGAGGAAGCTATGTGGCAGGGCATAGACCTGTGCAGGTCTTAGAGCGCATATGATGTTGATGTAGTGGGCAAAACATACGAGTTTCTGGTCGACATGCCAGGACCTGCACCGCATTCAGCAACGACTAGGACTCCATCAGTAACCACAGCTGACTGAGAGCGCACAACTCTCGCTACACACCTACTGCTTGACTGTATCAAGCCACAGTTGGGGAGTGTTGTTCTCCGAAGAGAGACAATCGTACCAGGATTACATTATATGTGAAAAACTCAGACACTGATTAGGGCAGGCAATGTGATTGACAGATCGGATTGACTATCTGATCAAGGCTTCAATCACACCGAAAATTGCAATCAGCACCTACATCTTGACCAAGTAAGACTACGGCGTGATTACAATGACCTGGGTTAATTAATTTGAACGTCCAACCGAGCTCATCGACTTCACATCCCATCTCACTGGACAGGCATTGATTCAACGGCCAGGCGGAGCGCAACCTATCTAGCCCCGCCGAGGGGCCACCCTAGATTAAGGGCCAAGGCAACAGAACACATCTGTTCCTGACAAGTCTGAACAAAAATGATGAGACCAAACTTCAAAGCGGCGAAGGGAGAAAGGTATACTTGCCCGGACAGTCAACTAGCTTTCCCAGCCATACCTACTGCTCCAGTCTCACAACAATCGCAGTCCCATGAAGAGGGCATACCGCGCGGCCAATACGCGTACTGGGCGGAACTTGTCAGAGGTGAATGACCCGAAATCAGGACGGCGACATACGATTTTCTGTTCCACGCGTCTATCCAGGCCCGCTGAAGCCACATACATCGCCGAGGGCAACTGTACTGTTGATCAGATATCGTACACCATGTAGAAAGAAAGAGCGTACCCTGCAGCAAGGCCCCTAGCCAAGCTGGAATCGTTGGGGTATCCACCAGAGAAACATCTGGGTGTGCGCGCATTGATAAGGGAAACAATCAACATTAGGGCCGGTAGATCCTACCACGCCTTTGACGCACGGACGTTTAGGTGTACTACAGCTACACCCCTTCACAATTTTCATGGGTTTTCCCTTGGATTAATTTTGTTCTGCTATCAACACGTACTATTTCAGCCCTCAAGAAAACCATCAAGATCTACATATCGATCATTCGTATGGCACGTCACGATGCAGGAACCGAAACCAAAATGACACTGGCATAGGCCACCATACCCACTTCTCAGACTACCCAGTATCTTTACGTCAATGGACACGTCCTCCAAAATCACTTACTTCACTGGCGACCTTTTTGCCGCACCGGCAGGGACTATCCTCGTCCATGCCTGTAACACACTTGGATCATGGGGGGCTGGGATCGCGCTTTCCTTCCGCGATCGATATCCTGCACAGTTCGAGGTGTACAAAGCGCACTGTAAGGCTCACGGAGAGGCCCTCGTCGGGACATGCCTCTTGATCCCAGGCGGCGAGCATCTGATCGCATGTCTGTTTACCTCTCGCGCATACGGAAGGCGCAAGGACAGCCCGGAAAATATTTTGGCTGCTACGAAAAAGGCTGTTCAGGACTTGGTGGTGCAGAACACAGAGGCGAGGGCGCTACATGCATGGTACGGAATTCCTGCTACTCTAGCTTGCAATTCGAACTCACTTTCCCCCCTTCCAGCCGTTTCAATTCAGGAAAATTCGGCGTTGCATGGGAAGACACTGAAAGAGTTCTCAAAGAGCTTGGTGTGACTATGGTAGTTTATACTCCCAGTTGACATAAATATCGTATATCCTCACACTCTATCGTCATCCGTTCGATACTATCTAAGACCCGGAAGTTAAAAGGATTCAAAATCATCACAAATATACCAATCTCTACCCGGAATTCGTCTGCAGGTATATCTATGTTTTTCACGTCTGAAAGTGATGATCACGAAATCCAAGCTGTCCGAGGCGTCGAAGATCATTGTCACGAAGTCTGTAAAATCTATGTCTTCCCAGTTATCCGTAGACCTTGCGGGATCAAATTGTATTTTGAAGATGTAAAGGTACGGGAGGCGTGATATGAGATCATCAAGCCATTCCGGGAAAAGCGCTTCCGCCTAAATTAATTTGAGTTGCATCGACCACAGAAAGTAAACAGGAATTGACATACTGGTGCACTGGGATTTTGACGACATGAATCTATTGAGAGATGCGTTAAATTTGGAACCCATGAGGGTAAGTGCTCCATTGCAGCGTAGATCCTGGTTAGGCTCGCAGCTAGGTGTACCACACCGCTTTGAGCTGTCGAGTGGGCGAGACAGTTGAGGATCTTATCAGCTTCCCATGGTTCCCGCTTCTCGCGAACGATAGTCACTTCTTCGATTGGCCGACCACATGCAATATGAGATACCACATGAATGGGCGCAAATATCGAAATCAGCCGTGGTAGATGATCCCCAGGTGTGAAGTTGGATATGAAAACGTCCGAGCTGCACGATCGCAGATGCAAGCGGCGTAGCTCTCGTTGGCCGACAAGGAAATTATGGAGCTCCTTTTTGTAGGCAAATTCACATTCAAAGGTGTGGAGATAGAATGGGCTGGATTGATTTTGGGGAAGAATCCAGGAGGCGAATGGGCCGATGTTGAGGATGAGTGTGCGAAGTCTAGGAAGCAATAACAAGATGTCCTGTATAGTGCCAAGCGTGTTCTCAAATCCAGTACCATTGAGAACAAGGGAGATTGCGTGTGCTGCAATCGCGGGTTGACTGCAGAGAGTGAATGAAGCCTTCACGACATTCGGTGATGTGAAAGTGATATGACGGTAGAGGGCGCTTTTGGCATATGGGTAGATTGTTTTACTTGTGCGGCATAACGAGGCGAGATCTCTGATTCGTACGCGATATAAGATGGCTTTGAGGACGTCAAGAGGAAGGTCAAAGAACATGGTTCTGTGAATTCATGCGCAACAAGCATGTCTCCTTTTGGACTTACAGTGCCCACTGGGCTACGATCTATAGTCCCGCCGCCCGGTGACTTTTACTCTGCTTGAAAAATCAGCACTCAATTTTGAACTTGCGCTAAACTTCTCGCAATGCGATGATGAGCGAAGTCTCCTGATATATAGATTACGAGAAGGGTTGCTTGACATTATCCATTTCGAAAAATGTCAATTCGTGAAAAATCTTACATGAACCCCTATGAACCCAAACAGAAAATCGCCATTTGTAATGTTTATTATCCGACCTTGAATATATAAAGCCATTATTAGCAGTTGCTTCTGGAGCATCTACGATTCTGGGAGATCAAAACCAAGCATAAACTAGTTCATATCCCTTGGAATTCAATTTTAGGGTATTTGCTTTTCCGTCCACTCCTCACGCTACTTGCTGCGTAAAAACAGAGATGTGCAAGGAAAGCATGCTGATAATCCTGCATGATATCTACTCGAGAGAGTAGCGCAGCACCTGTCTGAGAGTGGGTACTTTAGTCGACTAAGTAATTGAATGAGTATTCTGAAGAGAAGGGTTGAAAATAAAAGGCGGCCACATACCTCTGCTCTGATTTCGATACCTTCTGATATCGTTCCCATCTTCACCAAGTACTTTCGAGAGAGAAGTGATAGAGATTATAGTCGCCATAAGGTGGAATCTCCCAGGTACCGACTGGGGCGTATCCTGAGACAATTGAGGGTTAAGTCGATAACTTCTGAGAATATGAGACAACTGTGACCAAGCCCCCATACTCCCCGACCCGCTGGCAGTGCTGGGAGATATCGTGTGTGTTCAATGCTGAAGCGATTTACATGGACTTTCTCATACCGCCACATTCCCCGAGTCGCCATGGGCATCCTCACGTACTTGTTAATGGATTGATCCAACCCACTAACTCATGCGATATGCAGCTTTCAGTAAACACAAAATCGGAGACCCCAAGGATATCAACCCAAGAAGAAGGCGCACCCCAGTAGGAGACACGCCCCTTGGATAATGAAAATATTTTGCGCCGCGATTATTGTTCAAAAGTATATTGACCCAAGAGGAAGGCGCACCCCGGCGCGAGACATACCCCTGGCCTATCAGAGTACTGAGATATTTTGCATCTATCGCTGCCGTCCAACTCACGCTCAAAAAGACTGAAAGGATTAATATTGAATGCTCAATAGATATCAATTGTAATTAGAAATTGAACGTACACACTAGTAGTGGGTCGCGAGTCTCGTTGTCGGAGGGGAAGTGCAACACTGAGCGCACCGTTGACCTCATCTATAAAGAATGAAAAAGGGCCTAGTTTCGTTTGTATAGTCCGATTCCATTTTCTCGCAGGTAACAGTACCTCTAATTAGATCTATCCCTCCCAGATCAACAGCGGCGAATCAACAACGGCGAACGAGATTTTTGAAATTTGGAGTGCGCTGTAAGTACATCTTGAATCGTGCGTAGCTTTCGTGTTGATGTAGCTGTGTGGGTTAAAGCAGAGGATGAAGAGTTCAATGAAACCAAAGACGATTTCAGTGTTTGGTCATGCTTGCAACAATCGGCAACTTGGCTTAATCCCAACGCCAACGGGCAGTGGGCAACGACTACTTGGCAGCAAACACTCGCGAAATTCTCCACAGTATGGATAGACTTGAATCTCTCGGGCAAACCCTATCACAGATAACCCTATACGACATCAAGAGCGCCTACAACCAGGTAAAGCGAACCAGGCCTTTGACTTGAGGAAGGTCAGCATATTGACAATTCCTCAACTAGGCCAAAAATGTCGTGCTCAATATCAGTGAAATGGAGGCCAAGGTGCGAGAAGCCACAAACGAAGACCCTTGGTAATACATGGTACTTTTCTTACCTGAGTTATACAGCGCTGACGTGGGTGATGTTCATCAGGGGAGCAAGCTCGACGCTGATGCAAGAAATTGCGCAAGGGTTTGTCTAACTGCCTCTGATCTAATCTGAACTATGTCTGATCGTTACTGCAGAACTTTTTCATTGTCAGTTTGGTTACTGCTTCGTATGCATATTGATGCTCATGAAATCTCAGCCAAAATTTCAACGAAATCATGCCATGTATTTATGCTCGGTTCATGGAAAAAGAAGCTCGACAGTGGCGACAGATCTACAAGGTGTGCTCTCACCCAACTGCTACAGATCCTTTATATTCTAACCTAGCCCAGGCACTTCAACTACTGGAATATCTGATCAAACACGGTTCCGAACGCGTTGTTGACGATGCTCGCTCTCATGTCTCGACCATTAAAATGCTGCGCAACTTTCATTATATCGACGATAAGGGCAAGGATGAGGGTATCAATGGTACGTTTTTCTAGAAATATGTGCGACCTTTGTTAATTATGGGCAAAGTTCGAAACCGTTCTCGAGAAATTGTCGAATTGCTCTCAGATGTGGAGAAAATACGGGCAGAGCGTAGGAAAGCGAAAGCAAACAAGAACAAGTATATCGGTACTGGTAACGATGGGGGAATGTCCTTTTCTACAGGGAGCACTAGATACGGAGGCTTTGGTAACGACTCGTACGGTGGTAATGGTGGCGGCGGCAATTACGGAAACGGTGAGTCGCGTTCATGGCTCATATACTTCGTGTTCACACTCCAGCGTAGATTATGGATCTTACGGTGCAGGAAGTAGTGGAGGTGGCGGCTCTTCCTTCCGAGATGACTCAAGACGCGGTGGTGCATTCGAGGAATATAATGCTGGGGATGACGAGGACGTATCCACTAGGTCTTCCACTTCAAGAGCACGTCCATCGACCAGGCAGCCTCCAACACGAAAGGCCAGTGCACCAGCGCCGACACCACCCCCAGCACCTGCCCCTGTGGAAGATCTCCTAGGTGGCTTCGGAGATGACGAAGCATTTAGTGCACCTGTTGCATCAAATGGTGCACTAGTAACAAATAAGGCCTTGCCTGCTGTCGCTCCTCCAGTCGCTATTGACGGTAAACCTTGCCTTCGCGCCTTTTATAGCTTACACTAACTTCCTATGTAGATGACGACTTCGATGACTTCCAGGCTGCACCTATACAAGCTGCCCTCACGGCTCCTACTCCTGTTGCTTCTGTCGCCGCGAAACCCAACCTGATGGATCTCATTAACTCGACACCCTCCCAACCACAGAGGCCACAGTCGCAACAGCAGCCTGCTTTTGGTGGAATGAACATGGGTATGGGTATGGGTACAGGAATGGGGATGGGTGTTATGGGCGGCATGCACCGTGCCTCCCCGTCCCTGTCCTCTCAGACTTCTCAACCAACATTCTCTGGTGTCTCACCGCTCGCTCCTCGACCTGCTCCTGCAACTGGTGTACAAACCAAACCCTCCGGCGGAGGTGCTTTCGATGACTTGTGGTCCATGTCACTTGGTGCGAAGCCGGCTACGCCCACTACTACCGGCGGGGCTGGTAAATCTATAAAGGATCTTGAGAGGGAGAAAGCAATGGCGGGCTTGTGGGGTGGTACAGCCAGGAAGCCTGCAGCGCCTGTTGCACCTACGAACGCGTTTGGATCATTTGGGGGCTCCTCGATGGCGCCTGCCTCAGGTGGTGACGATGATTTATTGTTGTAGGACCCGGCCTCTTTTAGTTCTTGTTATCTGGTCTTGTAGACGCATCTTATGCAGATCTGTTGCACTCGCCCAGCAACGTCGCGTGAATGAAGACTGACAATCGTGAGTCTATCGTCGACGTCGTGAGTGTAACAGTGAGACGGATTTACCTTTCCCAGTCTTTTCGAAGCTCAGCACTCAACACTACTACTCAGTGTCAAATGCTCATCACAGGGCTGGCTGTGACCATTTGCTCGACTATGTTACCACTTGAACGATCGGATGGCAAACTTTGAAGAGCTATGCAAACCCTCAAGCTACAATCCACCCTGCCGTGGCGGTACCGGGCATCCCGTCAAATTAAATTTAACACAACTCGTACTTCCAACTACCAGAAACACTATTTCTGGTCCCCATTTCACTCCAGTTCAACGCTGGGGCACCAAGCATGACGGCGAGTTAAAAATAGTAGCAAGGACCAGAAGGGTACGTCTGTCCTGCTTCACTCCGCCTTTGAAGTTCGCACTGACCTCATAAGTTGCCACCAGGTGGTTACACAATGAACGAAGTGTACTATTCACCACACGTCTTCGGCCCTTCCCTCCCCCCATCTTGTATTCTTCATCATAGGTGCTAGAAACGCACCACTGCTGCACGCCCCTACTACTCGATTTTGAATTTCAACAAGTTGGTACCTTCTTTCACGAGTCGCCATTTATCCGAACTGACATGTACGTACTACGTGATGCTGACAATGTCATATCCAGCGCGCGTACCTCGTGTAGGTTCGCCCCTTGCTTATCGTACAGGTTCCGTGCCCTATCAACTTTGGGAGTGACGTAGCTAAATCGCTTTTGCAGTTATTCAACGTTCACTTTTGAATTTACCGCCCTAAAAATCGATCATCCTTGATATATAGTACTGGAAGTGGCTACAATTGTGGTTATTTTTACTGCCGCTAATTTGTGTTCAATTGTTCAATTGGCTGGAGTGATTTGATCCCATAACTTGCGTATTTATAGCTGAACACATGAACGCTCATTGACACAATTGTCATTGGATGTCGGATACCCTGCCGTGGCATATGGCAAGTACATTCTCACCCGTCAAGCCTATCTATTTAACAAACCCTGCGAACCCACGCACCGCCCGCTGCGAAGTTTCTGCTCCCGATAATGGCCTTTCTGACAATCTCTCTCTATGCTGTCATTGGCCTCACTATTGCAGCAAATGCTATCTACCTCTACATTAACTCGAAGAAGCGACCCGCTCCACTGCCTCCAGGACCTCGCCCCGAGCCTTTCATTGGGAATCTCAGATCAATACCCCCTACAGATCATCACATCTTCTTCTACGAGCTGGGTAAAACCTATGGCAAGTTGACTTTTTTTGGAGCTCGATTCTCGTGGGCTGAAGTATGCGGTAGGCGATGTATCTTATGTCAACATCCTGGGCCAATCTATGGTGATCCTCAATAGCGTGGAAGCTGCTGTCGATTTGATGGAAAAACGGAGCTCAAACTACAGCGATAGGGCACCTATGCCAGTATTTATACGGTGCGGATGCTGACCTAGCTTTTATTATTTCACTGATATCCCTGGCGGACTGCTCAGTGCTGGATGGACAAAAACCCTGTCCATGATGAGATACGGCAAGGAGTTCCAGCTCCACCGGAGGATTTTCCAGAAACACTTTGACAAATCCAAGATTAGCAAATACGAATCCATCCAACTGGCAGAGGCACGCATCTTGGCACAAAACCTCCTCACCGACCCGGATGAAAAGAAATATCTTATTGCCAGGTATGCTTAGCACCACAGTTTAGTATGATTGTTATTAATTGATAATCCATGAGGTTTACTACATCAATCATTACATCTATTACTTATGGGCACCGCATTATTTCCGATGAAGACCGCTATGTCCTTCTGGGCGACGAGATTGGTAAAAGCTCTGCAGAAGCGGGCTCCACTAGTGGTGCCCTTCTCGATTTCCAGTTCCGTGAGTACTGGGATCATGAAATAGTAGAGTCTTTCTGCCTCTGATGATGAAGCATGCCAGTCGAATACCTCCCTTCATGGTTTCCGGGTACCTATTACGTGAACCACGCAAGAAAGTGGGCACCAATAGTGAAAGAATTCCACGATCTTCCATTTGAAGCAGTGCGATACCAAATGGTGATTTTATAATCTTCACGCTACATGCAATCGTTCAACCACGAGGTTCTACTAATTTCATAGGAAGAAGGTTCTGCTAAGCCATGTCTTGTTACCTCCGAGTTGGAAGCCCTCGAAGACAAGAATGTCAATAGCACAGTAACATTGGACGATATCAAGGGAGCTGCAGCCCAAACTTACGCTGGTGGCGCAGAGACGGTGGGTGGATATTGTAAAACTCGTAGTTGATGCCAACCTCTCTTCAGACAACCTCTTCCCTTTCCGCATTCATCATGGCAATAATCCTTCATCCTGAATACCAAGCACAAGCACAGGCGGAACTGGATGCCGTAGTTGGGACACAACGCCTTCCCGAGTTCAATGATCGTGATTCCCTACCTTTCCTACAATGTTTGATAGACGAGACTTTGAGGTGCGACTTTTTGAGGTCGCTCAATTGTGATGTCCAAATTTTTTTTCTGTTCTTCTGTGAGCAGATGGTTCAGCCCATTTCCAGCTGGTGGGTAGTGTTTATCGAATCATTTTCTATGTAACTGATGTTCTGGATAACAGGCATACCTCATCTCTCTATGGAAGACGATGTGTATAAGGGAATGTTTATCCCTAAGGGATCAACTATCATTGCTAATGCCAGGTGCGCTAAAACAATAGTCAAGTCATAGATGTTTTTTGGTAACTATTGTGACCAGAGGAATGTCATGGGACGAGAAGGTATACGCAAATCCCTTCAACTTTGAGCCTACTCGATACCTGCCAGCACCATTGGGTCGCGGAGAACCTCGCCCTGTTGCACACTGGGGCTTCGGTCGAAGGTGAGTTACTATTACTCTGCTGATGGTTGGAAGTCTCAAATATAGTATGCAGGATATGTCCCGGCCGGCACTTTGCAGATTCTAGTTTATGGATCGCAATTGCCACTATTCTTTCGACGCTCTCACTTTCAAAAGCACTTGATAAAGATGGAAATGAGATCACACCGGAGGTCACTTTTGTTAGTTCTCTAATAAGGTGAGAGCGATCCTCTCCTTCAGATATTCATTCATGCTTAATATGGCTCGGATAATTATTGCTATTTAGCCGACCGAAACCATTCCCATTCTGTACGAAGCCTCGGTCGGAAGAAGCTACCAGACTGCTCTCTCAAGTGGACATCGCCGATGATTATTAGTATAATTCTCCCATCAATATGTTGTCAATATGTTGCTCTCTGTCTGTAAAAGTTGTGCACATATGTACCAAATCCTTCCCTATTCCCGCCCCAGAGAGGTTGGCGGCAACAATCGGACCGTGGACGGCGCCGAGCCGTGACGTCAGCTCCTCGTGAAAAGTGACCTGCCAATCATCTTATGGGCCACGCCAAGATCTAACTCGAGCGCGTCGGTGGCCCCCCGTTACGTGCTGAAACCGCAACAGACTGCACAGGACCCTCATTGCCTAAACAGTCCATCAACAACATCGGTGGCTTCAAGTATCGGCCCTGGCGGCTCCACCTCCTCAAGTCTGCACCACGTTGTATCCTCTGCAAATTCATGTTGCCATTGTTGACACGTTGTCCATTAAGCAAGTTAAATACTCAAGGCCTCAAAGACTCATCATAAACGAGTTCTCGTGACAGTATGCATCATCCATTCTTCTTTCTAATAACCTCTAAACATGCAATATGACATCGAGACCCATACACAGACAAAGATCCTCTTCCTGCGCTCCCACAATCATGCCCCCTGCAGCGAAGACCGTTTCCTCGCTAGGAGTCGCCGCACCCTGCCATAGTATGGCAGGCAAATTTTCGAAAAAAAATCAAGGTCTATCTACCTATCCATCCGCTTTGCAGTTTCTGACCTCTTCCCGTCAACCTCCCTTTTTAGTGCCATTGAATTTGCTATAAGTGCAGTGAATTTGAACACAACTTGAAGAGGATATGCATGTCGCACCTGCCGATTAAAGTCGAGTGAATGAAGACTGACAACCGTGAGTTTGTAGTATTGTCGCTGTGAGTGCAAGTGAGACGGATACACTTTTTGCAGCCTTCTCGACCCTCATTACTCGGTAATCAGTACACACTTGCCCAATCAATCATCTTTGCCCGAAACTGAAGGCAGCCGAATCTGCTGTAAGCTCTTGCTCGATCATGTTATGCATATCGCTGGAACTATTATATGCGCCACACAGAACCATTAAACTGTGCAAGCCCCAAGCTATATTCCAGTCTGCCGTACTAACGGTACCCGGCATCTTTCACCCCGCCAAAATTTATGAATTGGTCAGAACTCGCAGGTCTAAGTAACACACAATTTCTCGTCCCCGTTTCATGACGTGATGAGCGAAGTGTCGTATACGGTACGTCTCCGGCCTTTGCCTTCCCCATCCCCATGTTAACCACGAAATTCTCTATCGTAGGTGCTAAAAGCGCACCACCACGCACCATCATCCAATTTTCAAAACAAGGCGCAGATCGAGGAAAAAATGGTGCCTTTTTTACGTGATACCGCTAGTCACGCAACCCGAAGCTGCAGGAGGACGAGGCACTCAAGGGAAAGATACTGAGCGAGACGCATGGCCTGTTCAAGCACGAGAAAATCGTACAGAGCTTGGCGTAGACGGTGTCGCTATGTAGTGTGCACCATTTGCCTAGGTCTTCTTGGTTTCTTGCTAATTTATAACTTCTTTCAGTATCATTTGGCACTCAGTACTTGTCATTGAGAATTACAGTATGTATGCAATGCTGATATATCTCGGCCTTGGATCATGGAATACGTGATTCTTTCGGTCAGACCCGGGTTCGTCTTGTCAAATTGTTTCGTTGATGGCACAGCTGGATCCCCTTTCTTATGGTGTGCCTTTCGTAGCCTGTCTAGTTTGGAAGTGGCAAAACTAAATTGCTTTTGCAGTTGTTCAACGTTCATTCGTGTTTGCCGCCCTATAAATTAATCATCCTCGACAGTATACTGGAAGTGGCTAGAATTGCCGTTGTTTTTACTGCTGCTGGCGAAACTATCTCGTGTTCGATTGGGCTCGACCGAGTGGAGCGATTTGATGCCATAATATGTGTGCAGCTGAACATATGAATGCTAAAGTGCTATATTTATATTCCTGTCATTGGATACCGGATAGCCCACCGCATCTGGCCAGTAAACTATAATGCTCACTCGTAAAGCCTGTCTATTTAAGAAAATTTACAGCCTGATGGCCATCCACCGCTGCGAAGTTTCTCATCCCCCGTAATGGCCTTTCTGTCGACCTCTCTCTATACTGTCGTCGGCGTCGCTACTGCAGCAAATTTTATCCGCCTCTACATTGACTCAAAGAAGCGACCCGCTCCACTGCCTCCAGGACCTCGCCCCGATCCTCTTATCGGGAATCTCAGATTAATACCCCCCGCAGATCATCACATCTTCTTCTACGAGCTGGGCAAAGCCTATGGCAAGTTGGCTTTTTTGGGAGCTCGATTCTTATCGGCTGAAGTACGCGATAGGCGATGTATCTTATGTCAACATCCTGGGCCAATCTATGGTGATCCTCAATAGCGTGGAAGCTGCTGTTGATTTTATGGAAAAGAGGAGCTCAAACTACAGCGATAGGGCATCTATGCCAGTATTTACACGGTGCGCATCCCAACCTAGTTTCTATTATTTCACTGATATTTTTGGCGGTTAGCATGGGATGGACAAAAACCTTGCCTTTGATGAGATATGGCAAGGAGTTGCAACTCCACCGGAGGATTTTCCAGAAGCACTTGAACAAAGCCAAGATTAGCAAATATGAATCCATCCAACTGGCCGAGGCACGCATATTGGCACAAAACCTCCTCACTGACCCAAAAGAAAAGAATAACCTTCTTACCAGGTACGCTTAACACGGCAGTTTAGTATCGTTAATTGATAATCGCACTATGAGGTTTACTGCATCAATCATTGTGTACATCACTTATGGGCGCCGCATTACTTCCGATAATGACCGCTATGTCCTACTCGCAGACTAGATTGGTGCAAGCCTTGCAGAAGCGGGCTCCGCCAGTGGCGCCCTTCTCGATTTCCATTTCCGTGAGTGCTGGGATCATAAATTTTGCTGTCCTTTTGACGAAAAACCATATACTAGTCGAATACCTCCCTTCATGGTTTCCGGGTACCTACTACGTAAACCACGCAAGAAAGTGGGCACCCAAAGTAAAGGAGTTCCGCGATCTTCCATTTGAAGGAGTGCGGCACCAAATGGTGATTTTATTACCTTCATACTATGCGCTGTTGTTCAATTATTTCATAGGAACAAGGTTCTGCCAAGCCATGTCTGGTCGCCTCTGAGTTAGAAGCCCTCGGAGACGAAAATGCTGATAGCAACATAACCATCGGCGATATCAAGGGAGCTGCAGCCACGACTTACTCTGCTGGTGTAGGGACGGTGGGTGAACATTGTAAAACTCGTCTTTGATATCGACCTGAAACTCCTCAGACAAGCTCTGCCCTTTCCGTATTCGTCATGGCAATGATCCTCCATCCTGAATACCAAGCCCAAGCACAGGCGGAACTGGATGCCGTAGTTGGGACACAACGCCTTCCCGAGTTCAATGATCGTGATTCCCTACCTTTCCTACAATGTTTGATAGACGAGACTTTGAGGTGCGACTTTTTGAGGTCGCTCAATTGTGATGTCCAAATTTTTTTTCTGTTCTTCTGTGAGCAGATGGTTCAGCCCATTTCCAGCTGGTGGGTAGTGTTTATCGAATCATTTTCTATGTAACTGATGTTCTGGATAACAGGCATACCTCATCTCTCTATGGAAGACGATGTGTATAAGGGAATGTTTATCCCTAAGGGATCAACTATCATTGCTAATGCCAGGTGCGCTAAAACAATAGTCAAGTCATAGATGTTTTTTGGTAACTATTGTGACCAGAGGAATGTCATGGGACGAGAAGGTATACGCAAATCCCTTCAACTTTGAGCCTACTCGATACCTGCCAGCACCATTGGGTCGCGGAGAACCTCGCCCTGTTGCACACTGGGGCTTCGGTCGAAGGTGAGCTGCAAATACTCTGCTGATGGTTGGAAGTCTCAAGTAAAGGACACAGGATATGTCCTGGTCGGCACTTTGCAGATTCTAGCTTATGGATTGCGATTGCCACCATTCTTTCGACCCTTTCAATTTCTAAAGCGATCGATAAAGATGGAAATGAGATCACGCCAGAACTTACTTTTGTCGCCTCCATAGCAAGGTGAGAGCAATTCTTTCTTTCAAATATTCATTCCCTGCATGCTTATTATGCTATAAATAGCCAACTGAAGCCATTCCCATTCTGTACGAAGCCTCGGTCGGAAGAAGTTGCGAAACTGCTCTCTCAAGTGGACGTCGCTGATGATTATTAGTACCCCCCAGCCAATATGTTGTTACTCTATGTCTCCAATAAATCCTTTATTCTCATCTAGTTGAACTTGATGTTTATGAGAGGAGCTTGAAATTTCCGGCTTTGGCAAGAGAGGTTGTATATTAAGCTAGAAAAGGCTAAACTGCGAGAAACGGATGTGGCGCAAAGTTATAAATGTTTACCGTGTCCTAGATAAATTTTCATCCTGTGCCAGGCGACGTCAGAGGCTTCAATTAATGATCGATTTTTGAGCAATAAGCAATAGCACGGTGCGGAGCCCAGCGTGCCTTCGATTCTTTCGCTGATGTTATTTGTGCACTACTTTGTATGGGATGGACGAAAACCTTACAGTTGACATGAGGTATGGCAAGAAGTTCCAGTTCCACCAAAAAATGAAATTCACTATTTTAAAAAAGATAGGAGCAGTTACGCCTCCATCCAACTGGCAGGAGGATGCATATTAGCACAAACCCTCCCCCTCCGCTGGTGGTAGCCTTTTCGATTCCGACTTCCGTAAGTGGGATAAAGAAATAGCAGAGCCTAAAACATGTGCTAGTCGAATATCACATTGGATTATGACGTTCGACTCTACCAAAGAGTACCCGGGCCGCTGATCTGCAAACAGTGTGTCATAGTACCGTTGGCGGTATATAACACCCCGCCGTTTTGAGATTCGTGATTATATCTTATTAGATTACACATCTTTATAGATCTTTCACCACCTCTCCGATAGTACAGCGATGGCCGATGCACTCCCCAACACAGAAGCGCTCACATCAGCATCTAAAATCGAAATCCTGGACGTGAAAGGGGCGAAAGTCACCTTTGGATCTATCTTTGAGAACAAGAAAACCATCTTCGTGTTCATTAGTGCGTTTTTTCCGCTTCTTCATATCTCGTTTATCCTTGTGGACTGATAAGTTGGATACCAAAAAGGACATTTCTTCTGTGGCGTAAGTTTAGCTTCAGCATACCCTTACTAATGCTGAATAGCACCACTATCCAGAGTTGTCAGGTATGTGCTCCAAGTCCAGTAACTGTTGATTTTCAGCAAATTTATAAGATATAAAAGGGCTACGTCGAACAACTTGCAACGATACCCTCCTCGGCCCTCGCTAGTGCGAACGCCCAGATCGTCGTCGTGGGCTGTGGCGAGTGGCAGCCCATCCAGTCATATGCGGGTACGTGTTCCTTGATCTACCCAACACCAGCTGACCAGGGGGATCTCAGAAACAACCAAGTTCACTGGCCAGATCTATGCCAACCCTTCCCGTGCGCTGTACCACGCGCTTGGGATGAACATCGAGAACTTTAAATTGACGCCTTCTGGTGAAGAGCGCCGCTCGTACGTGAAGGGAACTTTCACTGCTGTTATCCAGAGTATTGTATGTTTATCTTCCTTTCGATCTTGGACATTAGTTGCGTGATGGATTAATTTGTATGTCCAGAAAGGCGCATTGGCGCGCCCGTCGCTCATTGGGAAGCAAGGGAAAATATCACAGCTGGGAGGGGAATTCATCTTTGGGCCTGGTACGTTTTTATCACCCTTCTAGGTATCTGTTTTCTGACGCTCAAAACTCGTTAGGTTTGGTGTGTACGTTTGCGCACCGTATGCAACATACACAAGACCGTGCGTCATTTTTTGCTTGCTTTCGATTACACACCGAATGAATTATCCTGCAGATGTTGAAGTGGCGGATCTCGTGAAGAAGGCGGGTGTCCCAGCTTCTGCCTGATGTGAACTTGAAACTCGTGACTACGCTGAGGCATTTTAGTACAGTCCAACATGTGAGACTCGTCATGAAATTCGAGTGGTGAAGTTCCCTGCACCTCTCCACGATTCATCCGAGACTGTGTCTGCGAGACGAAATGCAGGAGCATTGAAAGGAAGCGTTTTGAGTCGATACTGTTTACATCGAAATACATTCTCACAAAGACGCTGAAAGACGCGTACACTGGTTGTTAATCTGTGGAAAAGGAAACTAGGCTTCAGATCATTCCTTCGAACCAAAACCTTCCGAAGGCTCGAGATTCTGAACGCGCATCGGCAACGACCGAGGAGCTACGTCAGGTCGACCCAACCTGTGAAGTGAAAAATATAATCAACTGGATGGACGACGACGACGAGATCCCGTAAGTCAAGCACGTCGCTCGCCTCGCGCCGAGGGCTGACAATCCACAGAACCCTTATCGCTCACCCAGCAGCCCCGGAACTACTGCGCACCGCTGCGCGCGTTCCCCTCACCATCATCTGTGGCTTTCTCGGTGCTGGCAAGTCCACTCTGCTCAAGTCTGCACCACATTTATCCTCTGAAAACTCATGTTGACCATTATCCAAGGCGGATTCTCACTGAGCGCCATGGCTACCGCATTGCCGTCATCATGAACGAGTTTGCAGACACCGCTGTGCGTCCGCCCCACTTTCTGATGATCAGCAAGTACTAAACATACATCAGGACATCGAAAGTATGTATATCAGTTTTTTCTTGCTCTCTTGCACTGAAGCCGTCCTGTAGCCAAGACCGTCAACGTCTCCTCGCCAGACGACCCCGCCGCCTCCTCGGAGGAGATTCTCGAGCTCGCCAACGGGTGTCTGTGCTGCAGCATCAAAGACTCTGGCGCGGCCGCGATCGAGAAGCTCATGCAGCGCAAGGGCGCGTTCGACCACATCCTGCTCGAGACCACGGGCCTCGCGGACCCTGGCCCCATCGCGAGCATATTCTGGCACAACGAGGAGCTGGCGGCGGGGCTCGGGCGCGACATCAAGCTCGACGGCGTCGTGTGCGTCGTCGATGCGGTGTTTGGCGCGCAGCAGATGCAGGAGGACCACGGCGAGGACCCTGATCGTGTTGGCGAGAGTCTCAAGTACGTGTAGTGATTATGATTACCGAGTGCTACTAACGATCTGTAAAGACAGATCGCAGGCGCCGACGTGGTACTGCTGAACAAGTCGGATTTGGTAACGCCCGACAAACTCGCACACATCGAGACGCTCATCGAGCGCGTCAACCCCGCCGCCCCGATCCACCGCACCGTCCGTGGGGACGTCGACCTCGCACTGATCATGGACATCTCCGCCTTCAGCGCCCCGCCACCAGCACCACTGCAAAACACACATGCACACATTCACGATGCGGACTGTGAACACACGCCGGAGCCGACGCATTACGAGCTGCGCGGGATCTCCAGCTTGCAGGTAGCCTGCCCGCCGCTCAGTGTAGCCCGCTTCGCGCGCCTCGACGCGTGGTTACGCTCTGTGCTGTGGGAGAACCGCATACCCGAGGCCCAGACCACCCAGACCCAGACCACCGCCACCGCGGAGGAACAGGAGCTCCTGGTTCTGCGCTGCAAGGGCCTGCTGGCGATACAAGGTGGTAAACAGTATGTGCTGCAGGGCGTAAGGAGCATGTACGATTTAGTGGAGCTTGAAGGTGAGGCTGAGGCGGAAGATGTGGCAATACCCCAGTTGGGCAAGATTGTGCTCATTGGGAAGGGCCTCGGAGAGCATGTTAGGGAGAGCTTACGGAAGGTATTGGAAGAAGGAGACGATTAGGTTCTATGCCGTACGCTTGTAGCCTACAGAGAAGATGAATAAATCAATGTACTTTGTGTACCATGTCCATTCCAAACGAAAGGCAGTCTAGGTTAGTGCCCTTGCAATCACACGATTTTTTTCACCAAACATATATTGTCACCAGCCAGCGCTCCGATACGTAGTACACGATACTCGCGAGATAAAAATGTACACTAAACACTAGCTATAAACAGATCACGATCCAAGGAACACGTACATGGCATTCCCAAACGAATCCGGATTGAAGACACCGGGGAAACCGGAAACCAAAGGTATGGTGGATGAGTGAATATCCAGGAGTCGTAAGTTAAGTAGACGGGGTAGATGGGTGGATGCGTAGACGGCATGACGTGGCGTGGCGTGGATTAGGGAGATGGAGAGGATTAAAGGAGAGGGGGTGGACTGGGCTGAATAACTTATGGTACGTGAACAGGTTGGTTGGTACAGTGTGAGAGGAACGGGTTCGATGGATGGCGTGGAAGAATCAAGGGCCAACGCACGGCATGACGCGATGCGATGTGAGCGCTAAAGAAAACTGAAAGGAAAGTGAACGATGAGGGAGGAAGAATCCAGGATGCAAAACCGGACGACCACGCCTTCGACTATATGTGTATACGCTAGTAAGTGACGATGATGAAATCAGTACCCAAAATGGCGTGAAATAAGACAACATTTGAAGAAGGCTGGGGAAAAAAAAACGGAAAGGCCAGGGTATCCATAAATATTGCACAAAATCGGTAGGCATATGCATGAAGGCGCAGGCGGGATATGGATACAAGAGATGAGATCGATATCGATGGCAGCTGGGTGGTGGATGTACAAGAGCCAAGACCCGGTCGCAGGCCGAAGAGATGTTGCTCAAAGCCTAGATCACGGGCCTTGGCGGCTGGTAGGTTAGGATGGTGTGATTGTGGCGGATTATCCCGCGCAGGGTGCCAGAGGCAGGCATATAAACACAGTTGAGTTTGATGTGCGTGCGTTCCTTCCTCCTAGTTTTTTTCTCCTGGGTCACAGCACCTGACTAGAACCGACTGTCCAGCAGCCATGGCGGATGGGAAAGAAGGGGCAGCAGATCCACAAAACTCTCTGCGTTCAAAGCCGCACCCCACTCCTGCTGCGCGCACGGCGCTCCTTCGGCGGCGGCATCATTGTCAAGATGCTTGTCGGGTACCCGCGCATGCGGTCAGACAGGGCAACTCGGTGCAGCGCTGCACTCGCAGGGCTCTTCTCCACATCGTCGTCTTCGTACTCTCTATCATCGAGCGCACTCCCATGGTCGCCCCGCCCGAGCTCGCCTGCCGTGGATGCAGACCAGGAAGTCTTGCTGTGCGGAGACGCAGGCCGGACTCGGACCTGGCGCTCGAACGCATCCTCCGTCTCGTCAAGCTCGTCGAGCACACGCACGAGGTGGGCAGGCCGTCTACGACCGCGGGACTGCTCGGCCCTGAGGTAAACGGTATCGATAGGCGTCGTAGGACTCGGGGAGCGAGATGATGTCGACACCGACGTCGAAGCCTTTTGACGACGGCGCCCACGTTCAAGGGATACCGGCGGCGATAGCATGGAGGTGTCGAAGAGTTGCGAAGAGCGGTGAGTAGACGGCGACCTGGCCGAGGACGGAGAACGGGTAGAGGAGGGCGACACGGTGGCGTTGAGGGCACATAGGGAAGGAGAAGGCGCACGGGAGTGGGAGTGACGCGAGGCACTGCGGTTGAGTAAGGGGTGCACGGAAGACGAGCGGCTCGCCACGGGCACAGGGGCACGTGACTGGGAGCGTTGCATGCGGGAGGAAGAGCGGCGGGAGGCCGCCTCGATAGATGCGCGCGAACGCGGTTCCTCTTGTGTCCACTCCGGATCTTCTGGAATCGTGTCTTCTGCGCACCGCGAGCGTGAGCGCGACTGGGACGGGTGGTGCACGAATTCTTCGTCCGACTCCGCCGGGGTGACGTCGTCGCCTTCCGTGCCCCATCCGATGCCCCAGGCGACCTCGTCGACCATTGCGATAGTCCACCTGGCTTGCTCGGATCGTTCAAGGCACCCCTGCAGGACACGCTCAGCACCACGACCGACATCTGGTGGAACTTCATAGGAACCTAATCACACGCGATAAGAGATAGGAAATAGATAGTGAGCTCAGGTCCGTCGACTGTGGGGTAGGCACGCGATATTTACCATTTAAGATTTTCATTTGCAATCTTGGCTCGAACGAATCGGTAAACGGCAAGCGACCCGTCAGGAGAGCATATAAAAGGACACCAAGCGCCCAGATATCTTGCCGCGGGTGGGGCAAAAGACTCCCTGCGTTTGGCAGCAGCAATTCGGGAGCAGCATAGGGCAGGGAGCCCGGCTGGAATTTACCGCAGGGAGCTGGGGTATGCACAGATGACGTAGAATTTCGGTGACGGGCGATCTGGGCTTGGAGACTGGACCTTGCCGTCCTCTTCGCGGTGCTCGGGACTGCGAGGGACACCGCGCGCTGGATGGGCGCACCGTGACTTGCAGGCTGGGCTGCCGACTCTTCTTCGTCTTCATCAGGCTCACCTATCTTGCGCGTCATGCCAAAGTCTCCAATTCTGCACACACCCGACTCGTCCACGAGCACATTTTCTAGTTTGATGTCCCTATGGACAAAACATGCGACCTCATGCAAGTACCGTAACCCCCTCACGACCTGCCTAAACATCATCCCTGCATCATCCTGCGGCAACGCAGGGCACCCCTCTCGCTTGAGTAGATCATACAGCGAGCCAACGGGGCAGAACAGTGTGAAGAAATAGTCTGCGTAGGCTGTGTGTGCCGACGAGAATAATGGGAGGATGTTCTCGTGTGAAAAGGTAGACCAGACCTCCGCCTCACGGCGCACACGCTTGCGCGCGAGCTCCCGATTGCCCTGCTTGGAGTGATCAGAGTGGCGTATGATCTTTACGGCAGCAAGATCTCCCGAGGCGGAGAAGGCCTCACGAATGGTGGAAAAGGCACCGTAGCCTACAATGCGGCCAAGGGTGTAGCCCGAGACGACATCACCCTCTGCGTCTGGGAGTGGCTCAGCGGGTTTAGGAGAAGTGAATGCGGAGAGGAACATCGCAGCAGGCGACACAGATACTGGAGGTTCCAAGTACAAAGAGGTGGACATGGACTGGGCGCAGGACTCGTCGTCTTCATCGTCCTCGGAATCATGATGTCCGCCATAGGCGTGGTGTCCCTCTTGCGTCAAGATGGCTGCAGAGGCTTGTTGTTCTGAATCAAGACATGGTCGTTCACCGTGTGCAGGGTGAACACGTATGGTAGCTGGGGAGTTGTATGCTCCAAAGGGGCGGCGTTGAGAGGGATAGACTGCTGTGGTTAATCCTGTATGCATCCAAGTGGTGTGGTGTAGTGAAATGAAGGAGAGATGGTGATAGTCAGAGAGAGACCCAGGGGGGTGGCGGGGTTTAAATTAGCCGCGGCCCCGTCAGGAAAATTGCCACTCTGCCAAGCTTGTCCTAATCCGGTGTACCTCCGCCCGGCGGTCAAATTCAGCGTATTCAATGCCCATGGAGGAGCGGAAACCTCGCCAAGGTCTTCTGCTGTGCCTTCTCTGGAATTTACATACGCTCCAATGGCACTTTACGCTCGATGGCCCAAACTTCAGGCTCTGCGATCCAGCCACTCAATGACTCACGGGACGGTACGGGCTGTTGCGGGACGCCCGGAGGACATGTGAAATAGTGGGCTGTTGCAACGTGTTGCGCTAACAAGCATTTCGCTGACAGAAAGGACATGTCAACACATACCAGAGCCACCGGAGCTCGAGCTCGCCCCACCCAGTTTTTTTCCTTCCAAAATTAACCCACTCATCGTCTTGCCCTGCATAGTTGCTAGATTCAGCCAGATTGGGCCTCGCCGGGCCTCCGCAGGCCTGAAACGCAGCCCAGGGCTCACGCGTCGGAGTTCTCATTGCAAACGCCAGCTGGAAATTTGTGACACCGACAATGATCCATCCAAACACCACTCTAGGTGCCGAGAATAAAGAAGTGAGAGTGTGGAAATGAAGCGCTGGCTCGGGACATACTTGCTAAATATCAACATGCCACTTCATGCGGCTCCATAGGACTCGGAGTAACGCACGTCAGACTTTTGGCGCGCGCTTCGACGCCAAGGACTAGCTGTCCCATCGAAAATGTTCGCTACGCAGGTGACAGGTTACGGGACCTTTTCTGTCGACGTCCACACGCTGCACAGGCGTTCCTCAGTTCAGCTGGTTCCGCAGGCATCGGCGTCGTAATCTGATATGATAAGATGAACGGGGCTGTTGGTCGGAGTGTCGTTAAATTATAATAAAAATATCTTCCATGGCCAAAGATAGCACACCAGGGTTCAGAATACGTGAACAAAGGGGCCACTGTGGTTTTACGACAACGATGTCCCTAGATGTTTGTGCCGTGGATTCAGGCTAGAGCCAATACAGCCAACTTTGTCCTAACAGGTTTGTGAAAGCCGCCGATCCATGTTCCTGCCGTGCGCAATTCAGGTCAGAGAGTAACTGTGAAAAGTTATAATTGGAATACATAGAAACCCACGATTAGAACTCGAGCGAATCCTTGAAACCAGATCCAAATGTGCGCCACGTGCTAACGGAATAGGGATGTGTCCCACCGAGTCAGGGAAGGCCTTGAAAAATTCTGAATCATTCGTAGGAGGTGGCTATGGCTTCCACATATGGTATTTGCAACACTCTTGAGAATCACCATCGCCTGATGGACTCACAGGCGATGTAGGGGGGGAACTGTAATGTTGAACTGGTCAGCGGTGTCCTCGGTTAAGAAATGTGGTGAAAATGGAGAGGCACCGGGAAACTTACGCCGGACAGACCGAATACGTCACCACTGTGGGTCCTCCACCGACGCCACCGTCCAGCCGCGTCTGCAGTGCCCGCTACCCTTCCCCAAACTTGATAGTCTCCTACGACCAACCCTACCAGCAACTCCATCAACCTGCGGAGCGTCTATCACATAACGACGCACCAAATTGAGGCCCACATGAACAGCCAGCTGACCGAGCCCTGTCGCCGCTCTGGCGCCACCAGCAACCAGTTACCACACCTAAGCCAGGAATAGAACGGATCTCAGCACACTACGCCACACATAAGTCACCTGTACCCTGAACACAATTTCGAAGGATTCATAACGGTTGGCTCCGGACGCTGAGCGATGACGCGACCATTGGCGACGGCTGTTAGCGTTATCTAATATCCCGACATCTGATAATGGGGGTGGGCAATCCCTGTGATGTCCCGAGAAGCGTGATGTCACGCCCTGTGACCAAAACCGTCACATTTCCTGATACAGTTCTAAAACAATGCTTTAACATAGTATTACTGCACTCTCCATGGGCTGAAATG
>JABCKI010005940.1:0-23762 GCA_018282025.1 Sphagnurus paluster
ACCCAAGCCCTTGTATCAACATTCACTCACTGACAGAGTATCATTTACAGATCTGTGAGACCGCTATGATAGAGGTGTTTGGAGGTTATAACTTTTGCTTAGGCTGGAGGGTGAACAGTCTGCTTGGGTCACCCTGTATGCATGACCATTATATATGTATAGAGTACATGTAGATATCTCGTTCTATAGCTTGTATTTCGTAGCCATGAAATAGAATTATTTGCCTGTCTAGTACCCACTACCATGACGAGGTCCAGATTCCAGAGTAGCACCAATTGATCAATAGCAGCACGGCCTGACCAGACTGGTAACCAGGACATGCCGCCCCTGGCAGACTAATTTGGTATAGTGCCATCAAAAACTATGGTTTTACAATAATTCTTCGCAACCATGGTTTAACAATGGTGGCCCCAACTATTGATTTTACAATATTTCAAACGTTGTTATACAATAGTTCGGCTGCACAATTGTTACACAATTGTAAACCCCCTGCCCGTGTACCCCATGTACTCCCTGAGCTATCAGCAGGGCTGGGTGCGTTATTTTCGCTTCAAGTGTTCACTTGGATGGATGATGGATCTGAACAACCCTTCTGGCCATTGTGCCGAGCTAGATTTTCGCCATAGACGTCAAATTGCAACTGCGCCTTTTTGTACACCTACGCCCTACACAGATTCTTGGTCACGAAGAGGACATGGCGAAAGCATTCTCTTTGGCAGCATCAACGAGGCTCATATGAAGTATAATCTGAGGTACATATCGCACAGGAGATTTCCAATCCAATCAAAAGCTAACCAGCCTTCGATTATAGTTGGATTTCAGGGTGCACGCAAATGCCTACATGAAGCCTAGTATCGATTTCAGACTCAAACAACACCGAGCCATGTTTGGCCCTGTTATCCAAAACGGCGCGCGCTGTTGCCGTCGACCCATTAACCTGGCATTTCAATTCTTTTTTTCACGAGCCGAAATAGGTCTGCGCCGCTGAAATTATGTCTCTCCTGTTCAGTTAGAATGCAGAAAATCGTCCAATCTGGCCGTTGTTTCGTTATATTCTTGCGGCTTTGTCATTCAATCGTGTATCCCTTTTGCTTTCGCGCCACCTCGACCTTGGCAATGTAAACCATCTCCGATAAGGTCTGGCATCTCTCGAGAAAAGTCCTCCATTCCTTCCTTCAAACCGCCCGAGCAACGTCGAACAGAGAATCGGGACCGGGATCAAGTCTCGAACCTTTAAGAAGGGGAAGGTGCAACCAGAACCCCCATTGACCTCCCCAGTGGTCTGCCATGTTCAGCGCGATGAACGTTCTGGCTCTTTTCGCGATCCCGTTCGTCGGGCTCGCTAGCGCGAAGACTGTCTCTTTGGACATGGTTATCGGTAACAGGGTAATCTCCCCTGACGGTTATTCCCGCCCGTGAGTGTATCCCCCTCATGAAGGAGTAAAACCTCATTTATTATTTGTAGGACTGTACTTGCTGGGGGTACATTCCCTGGTCCCCTCATCAAAGGCGACAAGGTGCCCGCATCCTAAATATTCCTCAAAATACACGAATTCTAATGTTAACTACCTTTAGGGAGATCAGTTCCAGCTCAATGTCATCAACTCCCTGTCGGATCCTAGAATGCTTAGGAGCACGAGTATTGTGAGCCACCTACGAGTCTGCTCCGGGATCTTTTCTTGTCCTAATTACTTGCAGCACTGGCATGGCATATTTCAGAATAGGACGAATTTCGCAGACGGTGCGGCGTTTGTCACACAATGCCCTATCGCTGCAAACGACTCTTTCCTCTACGATTTTCCTGTCAACGGGCAGGCAGGCACGTACTGGTACCACTCGCATTTGTGTAAATCTGCCCATCTCTAGTTCAGCGGATCATACACTCATTGAGCCTCAGCAACTCAATATTGCGATGGACTTCGCGGACCGTTTGTGGTTTATGATCCTGCCGACCCATACGTTAATATGTATGATATCGACGACGGTAAGCTACTCTGCGCTTTCGCCTGAAACAGTGCTCAACTCTCAATAGAATCTACAATCATAACTTTGGCTGACTGGTAAATATTTCATTGATGGTCACAAAACCAGTAATCAACATGTTTCCGACAGGTATCACAGACCAGCACTTGAGTGGGACGAGAATACTCCATCGCCCAAGGCAGAAGCTACCCTGATCAATGGTAAAGGCCGATGCGTAGATTACAAGTGCGACGCGACTGCCCCGTTGTCCGTTATCAACGTCATCCCTGGCAAGCGGTACCGCTTTCGCGTCATCGGTCTTTCTTGCGACCCGTCGTTCAACTTCGCCATCGACAAACATAGTCTCACGATCATCGAAGCCGATGGAGAGTACACCGCGCCGCTGGTAGTTGACTCGGTCGTCATCCATGCCGGGCAACGCTACTCTGTGATCATGACTGCAAACCAACCCGTAGGTAATTACTGGATTCGCGCTGACCCGGATGTTCGAGGGTTCCCCGGCTTCGATCGTGGAAGGAACTCAGCGATCCTGAGATACCAGGGCGCGCTTGTTGCAGACCCGACTACTACATACAGCAGTACTCGTCCGATGAAGGAAACCAACCTCCGCGCATTGATCAACCCCAAGTCACCTGGCAGCCCTGTGCTGGGGGGCGCAGATGTCACGATTAACCTGGCCCATGCGTTCAATTTCCAGACGCTCAGATTTGAGGTGAACGGGGTCACGTACAAAGACCCCAAGATGCCAGTTCTCCTTCAGATTCTCAGCGGCTCGTTTACTGCCCAGGAACTCCTACCAAAGGGAAGCGTGTATACACTTCCTCCGAACTCGGTCATTGAGATATCCATGCCTGGATCTTCCGCCGTAACAGGAGGACCCGTAAGTCTACCTGATGGATGAAAATGTGTACATTGTTCTGACCTAGTACGACTTCCTCAGCATCCTTTCCATTTGCATGGGGTGAGTTCCGTTCTTCGCCTTGTTAGTAGCTTTTCTGATGCGTCTTACCCATTTTCAGCATACCTTCTATGTTGTCCGAAGTGCTGATAGCGACGTATACAACTATGCTAATCCTGTGCGGCGTGATACCGTAAACACAGGTTTGCAAGATAGCAACACAACAATTCGCTTTTTGACCGATAACGCTGGACCTTGGTTCCTCCATTGCCACATCGACTGGCATCTCGAGATGTACGTCCCAACTCCATATTCATGTGAGCCCAGCATGACCTAATTCTCTTGATTTCCCGCAGCGGACTGGCTGTTGTTTTTGCCGAGGATACTACAGGAACTCAAGCTCATAATACTCCAATTCCTCGTATGTGGATGTGCATAGATGAAAGATCACCAGCTGACCTTTCTCACCCCCTCATTAGCTGCCTGGGAGCAGCTCTGCCCGCGGTACAACTCTTTGGGCCCCAACCAGCTCTGATTGCTGGACTGCTACACTCTTTATTCTTGCTACGCTCCTTACTCTATTCTTGCTACGCTCTTTATTCTTGCCACACTCTTTATTCTTTTTTATTTGATTTCAGAAAGCCGGGGAGAAAATAATTTTCAACAAGTTTAATCCAAAGCTGTAAATAGATTGTTTATTGAATTTTGATTCCCCTCGACATCACAACGCAAACCGTTTGGTTCATTTGTTGGTGAAACGGGTTTCCCTCAAACTTGAATAGAGATTACCTATGGACGACTTTTTAGCGTTCTGAAAAAAGAGCATCCTATCATTGCGCCAGATCACATGATATATATAAAGCTTATAGTCACGGCTACGAAGTCGACTTGCGCTCATTGCTCAACTACTCAGTACTCCAGCCGAAGTTCCAGCGCGACCACTATCTACAGCCATTGCACAAAAATTCATCACCGTCTACCAGACTCCACTGCCCAGCCGTCATTCATGTATGTCAATCTCTCGTACCCGTACTTAAACACGGAGGATCACCTCATTGACCACCCTAATTTCTCAAAGTTCAACGTAAAATCTCGCCAGCTTGGTCAATCGGGACCACACGGACCCTTCACCATTGTGTGTTTTCAAGTCTCGTTCATTGTATCCAGGCATTCACTGCTGCACGAATCTATAGATTGGTGCCATGAGTTCTCATCGGGATGGTAGGTGGCTAGAAGAGTCGGTGAAGATTTTTCAGGCTGCCTGGAAGATAGGACAAACGCGATTGACACGGCTAATATGCACTCGAACGGCGAGCCTGAGTGGATTAGGCTATTGGGAAATGGATTGAACAGGTGCGTCTATTCCATTCATCCACACCGCACCGCACAAAAACTTCAGCTCATCCCACTAAAGAACCGCATCCGTCATGAACGACTCATCATCCGCGACGAAATGCAATGGGCTACACACCCCCGAGAGCGGCATATTCAAGCCAGAACTCCGTGCTATTTCAACCAGAGTGGACCGTCATGCGTGGCGATCTTCAACACGGTCGGGTGAAGAGGGCGCCTCTTCTCTTCCCTGTAGTGGCGCGCATGAGCCACTTGTCGTCCAGTTCTGCGCCGACTCTCCCAAACGCCTCCTCGCCTCTGCGAAGCTCATCGAGGACACTGCGACGTCGACGTCGACAACCTGGGATGCCCGCAGGAAATCGCACGGCCCGGACATTACGGCGCGATCCTGATGGACAAATACTACCTGATCTTCAACATGAGTGACCGGCGGTCTCGGCATTCAAGCTCTGACCACTGAACCTCTCTTCAGTCAACAACCTCCACAACTACCTGTCGATCCGAGATCGCAAGCATGGTCAAGCTTCGCATGTTTCCCGAGGACAACCGAGAAGGCGGTCGCGTACGGCACAGTGGCTGCAACGAGCAGGACCGGAGATTCTACATGCCTCGGGCGCACACGAGACCAGAGGAACCCAATCAGTGTATGTAACATTAATTGTCTTTTATTACCTTGTATACGATATACTGACCTCTGCGCAGGGCCTGGCCGTACGCGCACATTCGTATAGTGAAGGCGCCGTTATCTGTGCCAGTATTCGCAAACGGCAACATCTTATTCTCAGGCAACGCTGGGTGGCTTCGGCTGGCTGGATACAAAGTTCGCTGCATTACTATAGCGAGTAGCTGACGTCTTGTCATTTCTTCTACATGTGTGTATACCGTCATCCTTCTGGAATCACAAAAACCCTATGATCAATATGGCCTGACGCCGCCTTGGATTTAGTGACTAAGGAGACGCGCCGGGCGAAATGGAACCCCGCATCCGCGGCGCAATCATTTCATGATGTTTGAACTAACTTCCGATCAAAAAGACTTTCGAACGATGGAATGGCTGTTGAACGTGTTGAGCGTTGAGGCTATTTTCACGTTGTTGGTTGACGGTGCCTTTGAAGGTATAACACTACAAAGCAACAATTCGATACATGTGGATGGGCAGAACGTCTCCACCGCGGCAGGGAGCTCGGCGTTGGATTCTCGTTATCTGATCCACACTGGAATTTCATAAGACTATTTCTTTTCTCTTTTCTGCGCTATGGATGCAGGCAGGTGCTCCACCGGCACCCAGTGGTTCCATTCTGCCTGTTAGTAGTGCTCAATGTTCATCGATCATCAGGGCTGTACACCCTTGTGCGCCGGCGAGCCTATTCTGCTTAGTCTCTGTGTTCTATTACGATTTCTTGCCAACTTAACGTTGACTTCAGTAGTCTTTCTCAAAGATCTTTTTCAAGCGCACCCTATGACAAGACTTTCAAGACTTCAACTATATTGCTTAGTTTGCCTTGATACAAGTTACATTTAGCTCAACTATCTGGGGGGGGGGGGGCTGATGGATCATTTTTGGTAACCTCGACGCGCGTCTCCCCACTGTCTTACAAAACGGACCGATGTCTGACGATATGTGGCCAGGAAAATTTACCCTGTTAAATTCGGCATGTCTTGGCCCGGCTCCTTGACAGCGAAAATTGTAGTACGATGTGCTCTATATGGTGGCTGGCACGTCAAGCCCATCGGTATTTACTTCTCGAGAGTCAGCCGAGGGACAACTCAGCTGATCAGTCCATATACCATCAGGCTTCTTTGTCACATGGATAGCACAACTCTTGTTTTCTGCTGATCCTAGTCTAAATACAAGCCCCAATCGGTCACAGCTGCCGCCTGCGCTATCTTTGAGGCTGGGTGAGTCATTTTTGCCTCAGGTGTGGACTCGCGGATCTGACTCTGTTCAACGTCGTCGGGTTAGATTTAGTTCCGTCTACGTAGCAAGCTTGCTCTTATTCCCTGATCTGAACAGCGAACAATCGACAGGCTCTACCCCCGGTGGATGCTTTGCCTTTCTGAAGTGCTGCCTAATAGTGGGGTGATTCGACACGGCAAAATTTATTGCGCGGGTCTTCTATTGCTTTCTGGTTTGTTCCTCGTTTGGACAGAACTATATTTTTTGCCGATGACACCTGACAAGTCAAAATGCAGGTCCTGAACGTTGGCATGGAAGAACATGTACTCTATTGCGCCTTTTTTGCTCAAGTTTAAAGTATAGCCATGCCGTCACGGATTCTTGTTCACATGGATAATGTGGATAGAACATTCTCATCTACACTAAATCACATAACAAAGGTAACCCAATTCGCAAGATATGAAAGCTCGAATACACCATAAGCCCGCGCTGGATGGATTCGATTTGACGGTAGGCGCAAACATCTAGATAAAGTCTACAGTGAATATTGCTGTCGCTGAGGCACACCGATGAGCTTGGCCGACATCGAACATGTTCTATCGACCGAAGAACCTGTCGATGACATATTTTTACGAGCCGAAATAGGTCTGCGCCTTTCAGGTTTTTGGCTCTCCCGTTCTGTGGGTATGCAAGTATTTATCCAATCTGCCTGTTATTCCGCCGCCTTCTTGCGCTACCATCATTCAATCATGTATTCCTTTTGCTCTCGCGACATCTCGACCCTAACAATCCACACCTCAGCTCCGACATGGTGTGGCATTTATTGAGGAGCATCCATGCGGACACTTCATTCTTTCCTTCAACGCGCCGGAGCACCGTCCAGCAGATAATGCATCTTCAAACCTTTAAGAGGGACGACGGGGCCCCATTTGAATCCTCACTGATATCCCTACTTCTGCATCATGTTCAGCGCAGTAAATCTTTTAGCTCTCTCTTCGATCTCCCTCCTCGGGCTTGTTAGTGCGGCCACTGTCTCCTTGGACATGGTTCTCTCTAACAAGGAAATCGCCCCCGACCGTATTTCTCGCCCGTGAGTTTGTATCTCGATTATCAATGAGCAAAACCTGACTGATTATGTGCAGAGTTGTGCTTGCTGGGGGTACATTCCCTGGTCCTCTCATCAAAGGTAACAAGGTACCCTTCCTTCCCTATTCAGTTTTAATGTATGAATTCTAATATTGAGCGCTTTTAGGGAGATCGTTTCAAGATCAACGTCATCAACTCCCTGACGGATCCTAGAATGCTTAGGAGCACGAGTATTGTGAGTCACCTATGCTCCAAGATCTTTTCTTCTCCTAATGATTTGCAGCACTGGCATGGCATATTTCAGAACAGGACGAATTTCGCAGACGGTGCGGCGTTTGTCACGCAATGCCCTATCGCTGCGAACGATTCTTTCCTCTACGATTTTCCTGTTAACGGACAGGCAGGCACGTACTGGTACCACTCGCATTTGTGTAAGTTTGTCCGTCTCTAGTTTAGTGGATCAAACACTCATTGATTCCCAGCAACTCAATATTGTGATGGACTTCGCGGACCGTTCGTGGTTTATGATCCTGCCGACCCATACACTAATTTATACGATATTGACGATGGTAAGCTAATTAGCTCTTCTTCGTGAAGCACGGCTCAACTCGTGATAGAATCTACAATCATAACTTTGGCCGATTGGTGAATTTTATTGACGGACGTAAAGCCAGTAGTTAACGTATTTATCGACAGGTATCACAGACCAGCACTTGAGTGGGACGAGAATACTCCATCGCCCAAGGCAGAAGCTACCCTGATCAATGGTAAAGGCCGATGCGTAGATTACAAGTGCGACGCGACTGCCCCGTTGTCCGTTATCAACGTCATCCCTGGCAAGCGGTACCGCTTTCGCGTCATCGGTCTTTCTTGCGACCCGTCGTTCAACTTCGCCATCGACAAACATAGTCTCACGATCATCGAAGCCGATGGAGAGTACACCGCGCCGCTGGTAGTTGACTCGGTCGTCATCCATGCCGGGCAACGCTACTCTGTGATCATGACTGCAAACCAACCCGTAGGTAATTACTGGATTCGCGCTGACCCGGATGTTCGAGGGTTCCCCGGCTTCGATCGTGGAAGGAACTCAGCGATCCTGAGATACCAGGGCGCGCTTGTTGCAGACCCGACTACTACATATAGCAGCACTCGTCCGATGAAGGAGACTAGCCTGCGCGCATTGATTGATCCTAAGCCACCAGGTAGCCCTGTCGTTGGGGGCGCAGACGTTAAAATCAACCTCGCCCATGCGTTCAACTTCCAGACGCTCAGATTTGAGGTCAACGGTGTCACGTACAAAGACCCTAAGGTGCCAGTTCTCCTGCAGATTCTCAGCGGCTCGTATACCGCCCAGGAGCTGCTACCAAAGGGGAGCGTGTATACCCTTCCTCCGAACTCAGTCATTGAGGTATCCATGCCTGGATCTTCTGCCTCAACAGGAGGACCCGTAAGTACACCTGATTGATAAAAATGCGTTCTAACCTGACTACTTCTGCAGCATCCTTTCCATTTGCATGGGGTGGGTTCCATATTTCGCCTTGTTGGGAGCATTTCTGACACTTTCGTCTTTCAGCATACGTTCTATGTTGTCCGAAGTGCGGATAGCGACGTGTATAATTTTGCCAATCCTGTGCGGCGTGATACCGTAAATACGGGTCTGGAAGATAGCAACACAACAATCCGCTTCGTGACAGACAACGCGGGGCCTTGGTTCCTCCATTGCCACATCGACTGGCATCTCGAGATGTGAGTCCCAGCTCCAAATCATTCTAAAGCGCCCTAATTCTCCTGACTTTTCGTAGTGGACTTGCTGTTGTTTTTGCCGAGGATACCAAAGGAACTAAAGCTCATAATTCTCCGATCCCTCGTACGTAGATATGCATAAAAATCCTAACGATTACTAACTGACTGTTTCCCTCCTCTCGCTAGCTGCCTGGGATCAACTTTGTCCCCGGTACAACTCCTTGAACCCGAGCCAACTATAATTGCTGGAATACTCCGTGTTTTATTTCTTTTGTATTTTGGTGGGATGATTTGATCAGGCGGAGAGAAAAGAATTTTGTGACTTGTTCTATTCCATAGCTGTAGAAAAACTATCTATTGAATCTTTATTTCTTTGAATACCTCAGCGCAGAATGTACTGCTATTGAATTCATGACTTCTACGTAACACCTATCGAAGTGAATCTAGGCGCTTTTCAAGCAGTCAGTGGTAAGTGGTAAGCGCTTGAGCTTCAGTCCAGATTTTGTGTCCGCGGGCGCCGCTTGCAGTCCGCAGATGAGTTACGTTGGCAATCGATTGGTTTCGTTGTCACCAACGACGGTAACAAGGTCTTGAACCATATATTCTTCATGGGCCAGCGCTCAACTAGCATGGGCCCATCGCCAGTTGTATGAGATTGTAACACGGTTTGGCGGATAATCTGACCACAAAAATTCATCACAACGAGAAGAATAGAGGTGAGGATGCCCTATACATATGTCATACACTGATTTTTGATTGAAGAGACTAAAACGACGTCGGCTCTAAAGGTCTGATAGATTGCGCTGTATGATGATCCTTGAAAACGGTGTCCTGGCTACTGAGAATGATTGCGACCGTCGGCCGCGAAGACTATCGAAATTCTGGTATAAAAGGCCCCCTAGTCGATCTCAATTCCTCATCCCCTCAGCAGGTTCTGAGCATCACCCCCATCCAAATCTACCCAACCTTCAGCCGGTCTGACCGCTTCACCTCCCACCCAACTACCACCATGAAATACTCTCAAGCTCTCCTCGTCGCTTGCATCACTGGTGCTGCCCTGGTCGCTTCCGCTCCGCTCTCCAAACCTTCCCTCGCCGTCTCCAGCTCTTCTCTTTCTTCCGTCGCCATCCCTACACAGGCGCCCAAGCAGCAGCACGATGTCTGCAAGAGGAAGAAGCGCACAGCAGCAGAGAAGAAGGCTCACAACGAAAAGCTGAGGAAGATGACTGCTAAGCAGCGCGCCGAGCACAAGAAGAAGCACCAGCAGCGCCTAGCGAAATGCAAAGCGGCGGCGGCCTCTTCCGCCAGCGGTACGGCCACAATTTCGGGCAGTACATCCTCAGCCACCGCCACCACTCCACCCATCTCGTCCTCGGTTCCCACTTCCACTTCCACCGGCTCCGCCTCCGAGTCTGTACCTACCAATACCGGCGCTGCCTCGGGCACTGCGACAGCTTCTGGCACTGCCGCGACTTCCACTTCCACCAGCGGCGCACTCAAATCTCGGGATCTCGAGGATGAGTTGTACGTGGGCGGCCTCACGATGCGCGACCTGAAGGACATCTTTGAGGCGCGCCACAACAACGGCGACCCGCGCAAGAACAAGAAGCATCGCAAGCACCGCGGCCACAGGAAGGGCAAGGGCAAGTCTGGTCCTCCTGCTGCTAATGGCAAGCCCGCTGGTCCACCCGGTGGTGCTGTGGGTGCCGTCGGCGCAGCGGGTGCAGGTGTAGGTGCAGGTGCAGGTGCAGGTGCAGGTGCGATTACTGGAGCCCCGACTTCCGTAGCTTCAGGTGCTGTGCCCACTAGCACCGCCGCTACCGACGCGGGCTCCGCTAACACTGATACCACGGGCGCTGCCGACACCACCGACTCCTCCATCACTGCCCGCGACTTCGACGACGACCTTTACGCTCGCGACTTCGCAGAGGACGTAGATCCTCGGGATTTCGTGGAAGACCTCGATGGTCGCGACTTTTTTGACCTTGACGAGCTTGATTAAACGTGAGCGTCGCTCACTTCGTCTCTCATCTCTGACTTTTATTGACCATCTCTTACCTCTTGCAGTCCTTTCTTCGGTTCCCTTTCATGACCTGATGACTTCGTGACGATGAGAGCATTTAATTTACACCGGAGTATTTTACCGAATCTATCGTGGGTAGTTAGATTCTGTAGGTGGGCTAGATGATTTGAATGAACGGATTGTATCTGTTCCCTTTGAGTCTCTTAACAATCCCGTCCTCATCGCAAGTCGCTTCATCTTGAATTTTGACTTGGATACTTGATCATCTTGGATACTTGATCATCTTGGCAGCGTGCACACAAATCAGATTTTTGGTCGAACGATCGGCTAATGCCGTGTCAATTTCCCACCAGGTTGGTTGTTGGGCGGCGCTGAGCATAAGTAGCACTCCGCAAACATACTCTTTTCTCGATTCTTCCTCAATTCTCTATTGCGTGCTTAAATCTATTATGACTTCAAGCAAACTTACTGACTCGATCGAGTGGTTTAGTTCTGAACCTGAAGTCTAGTCGCACCCACTGATCTCATTCATGGCCCTGGCACAGTTTTTCAGTCGTAGTCTCTCCTCCAGATTCAAGGGGACATTGAACCCGGTGATGACTACTTACGCCTGAATCTCGAGGTCCCAGGGCGACCACCCAAGAAAATCCATCACTCGTATTTACCGGGCCCCCCAGAAACCGGTTGCCGAGGGGTCATTTATATAGAAGAGGTGTGGGTATGTGGTCAACTCAAAGTCAACTTCTGGTTGATTAATTGGTGAACGTGAAGGATAACCATGTCATCAACCACCCCAAAGGTTCAATATCGCCAGCTTGGTAAATCAGGACTATATGTATCTGTTCCCATCGTGAGTAGCCAAATCTTTTTTACGAGGTCAGGGGCTCACCCTTGCACGAATTTACAGATTGGTGCCATGAGTTTCGGCTCACCACAGTGGGAGGTGTGCCTCTTTACTGTTGGCTTAGTTGTTTCTTGTTCTTACGTGGGATTATGATCACAGAAATGGGTACTTGGTGAAGAAGAGTCGATGAAGATTCTTCAGGCTGCTTGGGAGATGGGCATCAACACGATTGACACGGCGAACTTATACTCGAATGGCGAGTCTGAGCGGATTATTGGGAAATGGATCGAACAGGTGCGTCTGTTGCATCCCCATCTATACCGCACATTAACAATCGCTCCTCCTAACGCAGAACCAAATCCCCCGTGAGCGACTTGTTATCGCGACAAAATGCAATGGACTTGTTGGCCACACACCCTCCGAGAAGACCGTCTTCAGGCCACAACTCCGAACTACCCGCGACTACGTCAACCAGAGTGGACTGTCGCGTGCGGCGATCTTCAACGCGGTCGATGCCTCTCTCACGCGCCTCAAGGTCTCATACGTCGACCTGCTGCAAATCTACCGCTTCGACCCGGCCACGCCTGTTGAGGAGACGATGAAGGCCCTGGACGATCTGGTCCAGAGTGGTAAGGTCAGGTATATCGGCGCAAGCAGCATGCGTACATGGCAGTTCGCCTTGATGAACGACGTCGCGGAGAAGAAGGGCTGGACGAAGTTCGTCAGCATGCAGAATGAATACTCGCTGCTCTACCGCGAAGAGGTGTATACTAAGTCAGGTTTTTGATATCACGTCTCGCTGACGGGATGTTCATCAGGAACGCGAAATGAACGCGTACTGCAACTACCATGGTATTGGGCTCATCCCCTGGGCTCCGCTCGCTGGCGGGTTCCTCGCCCGCCCCCTCAACACTAAGACAGCGCGCAGCGACAGCTCGAAAGGCACGCCCCTCGAACGAAGACTATCCGATGCGGACCAGGTGATTATCCGGCGCGTCGAGCAGGTCGCGGCAAAGAAGGGCGTGAAAATGGCTCAGATTGCGATTGCTTGGGTTGCAGCTAGGACGGCTAGTCCCATCATCGGTGTCAGCTCGGTGGAGAGGCTTGCAGAGGGGATGACCACTGGTATCGTGTTATCGGAGGAAGAGACGAGATTCTTGGAGAAACCGTGCGTTTTTGTACTGTATCATTCCACTTCATCGACTGATACCGGGATTTCTATAGATATCAACCAAGACGCGTTCGTGGACACCTTTAGCTCCACGCAATACGGCCGCATTCGTAACCAACCAGAATACAGATCATGTAACCTCGCCCGAAGTCTGTAGACTGAAGGTGCTATCATGTCGTTCGATGATATTGACATCATCCCAACTACCGTTTGGAAATCGTTTTGGGACTTTTGAAATTTTGAAAGCTTGAAGCCCTATCTTCTCTCAATGAACCGCATCTAGAGGGATGGTTGGTACACACTCGAGGTCTAAAACAAGCTGAACGTGCGGTACGATCGTGTGTGACTAGTAGCTGGTTGTACATCAACTTGAAGAGTGTCCAATTTGTAGGCCAAGAGGCTCACCATCAACTATCAAGACATCCGACCAAGAACCACCAGACGCGTGTCAACGTCCGAGGCTCAGGTAATTCCCACCCGTTCAACCATGTTACAGTCAGTCACAGTGCTCGGTACTCAACAGCCCGATACGCAATGAGGTCCATCGTTTCTTCTCGATCTCTAAGAGACTTACATTAGCCAAATTCCTCGGTGCGTTACTCCAAGTCTCCATAGTCAAAGCTCTCCAACTCACAGAGATAGCACAGAACACTGTCTCCCGTGAGCAGAACAAGGACCTGTTGCGGCCAGTGCTTCAACTAGAGTAGATCCAACACTATTGGCGCCGCTCAAGCGCGTCTCTAGATCACTTGGCCAACAACAACTCTAAAGGCTTGCGTCAGCTCGATCATCGGCGTCAGGTCAGTGCAGAGGATCGCGTAGGAACAGGCGCTGTGCCCCATGGGGAGATTTTAACTGTGGGTTTTCCTGGCATTGCTTCGCTTCAAAGTCCACTGAGACTGGCTTGCAATTTCCTTCACACATCAGCCATAACACTTTTAGATCTACCCCAGTATCCTTGCATCGAAAATTCGATACCGCAATGCCCGATGAGTTTCTTAATCCTGTCCTGGATGCGCCGCACAAATCGGGTAGGCCGATATCCCTGATTCTGCATGACATATGCTCCAACATGACTCCTTTTTTTCAAGGGTGAGAGCCAACGTTCAACGTTCAGCGCTCAGCGCATCATCTCGAGTTGCCAAGATATTGCGTGATACTATCACTAGACCTGCCTTCTGGTATATCAATTTGTCTTCACTTTAAAAAATAGCAATCTTCTGACATCATCCTGAACCTGCAGCACGTCATTTGATCCACGATTGACGAAACCGCTAACAAATACGCGGCTTAGCTATCGAGGCTGCCCATCAGCCTATTCTATCCACCAGCATCTCACGTTCAATCTTATCAGGTACACACGATGTGCGGCGTTTAGAAACTTCTTTGTTGTGGGGGGACTGCTTAAATACTCCTGGAGATGCGTGGAGCCTACGAGCCTCCTTCTCCCCATCCCGACACGTTACGACACACGAACATCCATGTCAACTGAGAAGCAAGATAACGAGAAGGCTAGCTCTCAGGGAGAGTCTGACCTGAAGCTCCCAGCGCTTGGGCTAACGGATAATATTTTTTCTGATGATTCTGTCGACCCTGTCTATCAGGCGAAGGCGCGCATTCTAAACGATGCGATACAAGAGATCGGTATGGGGCGCTATCAGTGGTGAGTGCATCATACGTCGTACATTTGCTTCTCATAAACGTTTTTTCTAGGGGCTTGTTCGTGGTGGCTGGGTTTGGATGGCTAGCGTGAGTCTCAGCATCTCTCGAAGTAGAGTGCCGACACCATACTTATGGCACACAAAACGCGCTACAGTGATAATCTTTGGCCGGTGCGCCTTCCACGACAAGTAAAACGACTTTCTCCTTAATATACACCATAGATTGTAACTGGACTTATCCTTGCGCCTGTCGTCACCGAATTCGGTTTCAAAGGGCCATTCCTTAAGCTTGGTCAAAACATAGGCCTGCTCGTCAGTGCCGTCTTCTGGGGTATTGGGTCGGACGTATGGGGTCGCAAGTACGTACAGTTACAGGTTTTCATCACATCAACACGATAAACACCTAACCATTTCTGATGTAGAATCTCGTTTAACATCACGCTGCTAATCACCGCGGTCTTCGCCCTCGCTGCGGGCGGCTCGCCCAACTCTGTCGCCCTTTGCGCGTTCGCTGCTATCTGGTCAATCGGGGTTGGTGGAAACCTTCCAGTCGATTCTGCCATATTCCTAGGTTAGCTGCTTCTACTTCTAACGCCTCATGATCAAAACCTGACTTTTTGAGCGTGAACTCTCGATTAGAATTCGTGCCTGCATCGCATCAGTACCTTCTCACAGTGCTCTCCATCTGGTGGGCTTTCGGCCAGCTCATCGGAAGCCTCGTACGTACTTTTCCTTTCTATTCCTAACACCCCAAACTTACAGCTGTCAGATCGCATGGCCTCTCATCGGCAACTTTTCATGCGAGCTCGCATCCACCTGCAAGCGCTCGGAGAATCAAGGCTGGCGTTACTTCCTCTTCACGATGGGTGGCCTCATGTTCGTGCTCTGGGGGGTACGCTTCTTCCTATTCAAACTCTACGAGAGCCCCAAATACCTCATGGGTCGCGGGCGCGAGGAGGCGGCCGTGGAGGTGGTACATCGTGTGGCGGAGTACAACGGTACGACGAGCACACTGACGGTGGAACATCTACGCAAGGCAGGCAGCTGGGGCCCCAGGGACTGTGCTGATCTTGATACAAGTGCGAGGGGTGCGGTGAACAGGCAGTTGCAGAAGTTCGATGCAAGTCATGTAAGGAGCTTGTTTGCGACAAAGAAGTTGGCGTATTCGACGAGTTTACTGATTACGCTTTGGGGTGCGTGCATTGATTCATTCACTGGAATCCGTTCTGGCGATTGACTTATTTTAGCCTTCATCGGCCTTGCTTTCCCTTTGTATGTCGACTTTCACCCATTTTGTGCTGCAAGACGAATAATTCTAATGGAATTCCCAGATACAACGCCTTCGTGACGTACTAGTGCGTGTAGATCTCATCGGTATGCACTATGTGCTCAACTTTTTCTAGCCTGGCTACACGAGGCGCTGACTTTGGCGATGGATCTCTTTATATCACGTACCGCAACGTTGGTAGTCTTCTTCGCAATTTGCCCCAAACTGAATATCCCAATAACAGCAAGTCATCCTGAGCGTCATCGGTGTCCCAGGTGCCCTCCTCGCCGGTTACATGGTCGAGCTACCCATCCTCGGACGTCGGGGTACACTGGCCATTGCCACAGGTTTGCAACCTCCCATCTACTTTATATCTCAATTTTATGACGGACGAATCTGTTGACAGCCCTGACTGGCATCTTCATCCTAGTCTCAACAACTGCACGTACATCGAACGCCCTGCTCGGCTGGAACTGCGCCTATAGCTTCACGAGTAATATCATGTACGGTGTCCTGTACGCTATCACCCCCGAGCTTTTCCCCACCAAGGACCGTGGCACCGGTAACGCCATCGTAGCCGCAGCAAACCGCGTCTTCGGCATCATGGTGCGTTCCTCTATGCACTCTCTGTTACTACCGTGTTGCTAACGTTATGCCTTTCTGTCCTTCAGGCCCCGATAATTGCCCTATATGCCGATCTCACATCGTCTGTACCTATTTTCATCGCTGGTGCTATCTTCGTTGTTTCCGCCTTCATTGCGCTGCTGCTTCCCTTCGAGTCGAGGGGAAGGGCGTCATTGTAACCAAAATGTAGCTTCACCAATCTTCCCTCTCATTTATTTAATCTCTAGCGTTTCCCAAGCAAATAGAAACGGGAATGGTGAATGCGTGGGAAATTTGGGGGTCGATCAAGAATGGTGAGCGCTGAACGTCGAACGTTGAACAATTTCACCCTCCCACACACTTGATGCTTTGAAGCCTCGTACATCATATCTCACATGAACCTCACTTTTCTGTGAATCTTTGAACAGGAACCTATACTCGGCAACATAATGATTGATTCCACTGGGTCTTGTGTTGGTATAATTATAGAGCTCTCATCGGTAACATCCCTCCGAGATCGTAGAATCAAACAATGCGCATGATAGAACATGAGATCAACTGGGGCCCATGGGGAGGACTTGTACTCGTACTGCTTGGAACTCGAGGTTGTTTTCGCTACGGGAGCTCATATGTTGTATGACATACTGGTCTCGAAACATTCGCCGCTCAAGTGGTAGAATTACGGGTGCGCAATTATCCGAGGACGCATGTGCTCGTTGTTAGTGACGATGTTAGTCGTTGTGCACCTTCGCGCTCTATTCCTGGCTCACTCCTTTTCATGAAAGCCGATTTCGCGACTTCTCCTTGACCGCGGTTACCAGCCAACACAATCAGAGTATACTACGATTACCTCCTGCCACGGTACTCTGTGCAGGCTTGGTCACCTTCCTCCTGAAGTTATACAACTTTGTACAGATATAAATGCTTGCGACTCTATCTGGTATTTATTTTGCATGTTTCCCTATGTCGCTCTATAAGATTCCAACGCCAGGAGACGGGGTGTGCCATTTTTAAATTTTGTGGTTCCGCTACCCCTCGTAGTAAGGATGGTTACGATACCAGCATGATCCACCAGCCGTCACCTGCATGGATTACTATGGCTTAAAATCACTACGGGAACATGGCGGCCGACGCAAAGGCTCAATTCTGGTATAAAACGACCCCACTCGTCGATGTCGATTCCTCATCCCCTCAGCAGGTTCTGAGCAGCACTCCCCAACCAACCCAACCAAATCTACCCAACCCTCAGCAGGTCTGACCCCTTCCCCTCTAAAACTCACCTCATCTACCACCATCATGAAATACTCTCAAGCTCTCCTCGTCGCCTGCGTCACCGGTGCCACCCTCATCGCCGCTGCTCCTCTTCGCGCTGCAGATGCCTCGAAATCGCTCGCCGCCGTCCCCACATCTCTTCTCTCTTCCGGCGCCATCCCCACCCAGGCGCCTCACAAGAAAAACGAGGAGTGCCACAGGAAGAAACGCACAGCTGCGGAGAAGAAGGCTCACCGCAAGAAGTTGAAGAAGATGACTGCCAAGGAGCGCGCTGAGCACAAGAAGAAGCAGCAGCAGCGTCTGGCCAAGTGCAAGGCCGCTGCCGGCGCTAAATCCACGCTTTCTGGCACATCCACCGCCACTCCTACCGTTGTTCCCACCTCTACCGGCTCTGGCTCTGTCCCTACCAGCACTTCCCCCGCCGATGGTACCGCTACTACCGGCACCGCCACTTCTTCTGGCACTACCACCACCTCTACCAGCTCTGCACTCAATGTTCGCGATCTTGAGGATGAGCTGGCGATGCGCGGCCTCGATCTCGAGGACTTCCTAGAGGCGCGCGAGAACAAGGACGGCCACAAGAAGCACCGCAAGCATAAACACCGCAAGCACCGCAAGCACGGCAGCAAGAAGGGCAAGGACAGTGCTAAGGCCAACGCTGCGGGTGCTGGTGCTATGGGTGCTGGTGCTGGTGCCTCCGGTAGCGACAACTCTTCCACTTCCACTTCCACCGCTGGCTCTTCCACCACCACCGCTGACACTGGTGCGGGTGGGGACACTACCACCGATAGCACCGATTCGACTCTCACCACCCGCGACCTGCACGCCGACACGGACGCCCTCGTTACCCGCGACGGGGCCCGCGACATGTACCTCGGCAACCTGCGCAACAAGTACGGCGCAGTGAAGGGCAAGAAGTCGCTAGCCACTCCGCCCAAGGGCAAGGCGCCCCCAGTGAAGCCAGGAGACGCGGCTGGCACCGACAACGCGGATACGAAGACGCCGGCGAAGGGTGTGGTGAAGACGGCCGTGAAAAACAAGACGGCCAACACCAAGACAGCCAATAGCAAGACAGCAGCCAACACCAAAACGGCGGGAAAGACCAAAAAAGCGAATAAGAAGACGGCGGCGAAGGCTCCTGCTAAGGGTCAGACCAAGACCGCGAAGACCGCGACCAAGGCCCCCGCCAAGGACACGAAGAAGAAGGCCCGCGACTTCATGGAGGAGCTCGACGCACGGGACTTTGACGAACTCGATGTGCGCGAGTTCCTCGAGGAGTTCGATGCCCGCGATTTTGCGGAGGACGTCGAGGCTCGCGACTTTTTCGATCTCGACGAGCTCGATTAAACGTGAGTTTTAATAGGCTTTTCTTCATCGTATATGTATTAACCTAGAATACGGCTTCGCAGACTTCTTCTTTGCCCTTCACGACTTCATGACTTTATGACGATCAGAGCTTTCAACTAGGGCATTTCGGTGATCTATCTTTGGGTAGTTGGATCTTGTATGTGGTCTAGATGATGAATATGAACGGATTGTATCTGTTCCAAAGATTTGATTTCTCGAAAGTGTGATATGCTTCAAAGCTTGGAAACAAATTCATATTATCTACGTTGATCGAGAGATTTTCGAGTTACTGACGCTTTCTCTGAATAAGTACGTGTTATTTTCTTTGTTTCTGTATCTTATTATTCAGCCTCTTATGAACCTCAATCTTGATTCCGCACTAGCCGCGACAAGAGGTTGCATACATTACACATATTAAAATGCGCGTGTGAGTGCTGATGGCTGAGCACTGAACGTTGAACGCTGAACATCCATGTACATGATCGATGATCGTTCACATCACCAGCACACGCGCCGCACAACACGCCAGGGCACACACATTTTTTCTAATTCATCGATATGCATTTATCCTTCCTCATATAAAGCTGTATTTTCAACACTGTTCGAGGAATAGACATAATGTGCACTGTCTAAGCGACATTGAGAATGACGCTAGGGGCCACCCCTACAGATTCTTGATTTCTTCTTTGAGAAAGGTGCATGGTACCTTTTAACTAGATCGTCAACAGCGCGCCATAATATCAGTTGCCTGAGCCTCATACCCGCATGAAACTTTCTGCGAAGTTCATTAAATAAACATAGAAATGCCGCTGAACGCGGAGGAGGGGTAATAATTTGATCACGGTGTTTTTCTTCACAACTGATCGGATCCAATATAGATAGAATAGTATTAAAAAAAGGTCTCAACAGCAAGTTTTATTCTATGGGCGTGAAATTTTAATCGCCCGTCATCGTGACCCCCTCTAGCCGAGAACGTGATTGAGGTTAAATCGAGGTGTGTTCAGGTGCGTTCACGATTCAGTGTTTTAGTTCGTTGGACTTGAGCGCATTAATTCCGGCGATAGCGGAGCGCCCTCGTACTAGGCTTCAAGTTACAAAAACATTCTGCATCTACCCAACTTCCATCAAGCATGCTCGCCGTCCATAATCGACAATAGTCGGACTTCGTTTTTTCTAGCGCTTACGAACGCTCGCTGCTTCTCAGAATCAAGAATTACTACACCTATTTTACCACATTCAGCCAATCATACAGCGTCTTGCACGTTCCTCGCATCCTTTCTTAGAATAAGTATACTTCAGGCCTGGAACAGTAGACCACACTATACGGTGCAAGGAAAATGGCGAAGCTGTATGTGTACCACTCGTTATGCGCCCAGCCTATGTCGCACATCGGCCATTGAGTGTATATGGTGCACAGTAACCTTAAATGGGCATCTTCCCGTGTGCGTGCATTTTGCTGTCTTTATGGGAATCCGTCACGTTCATGGGGTGCGGTCCTTAGTAGGGACTCGGACGTGCAAGCTCGATGGATTCAGGAATTGTCCGACTCAATCTATTTGTCCCCTCACCGCACTGGCCTACATAATAGCATCCTTCTTCCATATGGTTCTATGCCCTCTACCATGTGTCCGCATTCATTTTTTAAAACCATGTTTGATAAGTTTTCGTTAGCCCTGGGTCCTGAACTTTATAATTAGAGCAAGAGAACTGAAACTTACCACTAACACCAATGTCTCTTTTAAAAGTCCCTCTCATCGTAATTGACGCAATCAATATGCGTCTTAACGCGACTCCGCCAAACCCTCCTGTTCCAGGGTGCCAAAGCATAATCCCAGATTGGAGAGAACGATTTCTCAGATCTCTCGCGGTGCCTTCGCGCCTACTACGTGTGCGATACCTTCAATTTCCGTTAGAATCGAAACTCATACTTCACAGGCGATGTACTGGACAGTGTGCTTAATTGAAATCCTCGTAATCTTCGCTAGTAACAGCAGCACCTATCAAGGTTCCCGATCTCTTCTATTGATTCTATTCAACGACCAGAAATCCGCTAGCCGCATCTGCATAACCCCTCTTTTCATTTTTGGGAATATACTTGGTGTATGCGGAACCGCCCTTCGCATAAAAAGCTTTCGCACACTCGGGCACCTATTCACATTTGAGCTGCGCATCCAGAAGGACCACAGACTCATAGTGGGGGGTCCATATGCATTTGTGCGACACCCCAGCTATACAGGCTTGATTATGACGATCTTCGGTTATTGCTGCAATCACACTTCTGGATCCTGGCTAAGGGAGTGTGGCTTGCTTGACACGTACACTGGCAAGTTTATGGTTTGCGCTTGGTTGGGAATTGCCGGAGCGGTCGTAGCGAGCCTGGTACTCCGCATTCCCAGGGAAGACGAAATTCTGCGCAGAAATTTCGGCGAGGAGTGGGATATGTGGGCGGCGAGAGTGCCTCACAGGCTAGTGCCGGGGATATACTAGGTACACATCCAACGCCCTCACAATCGGATAGGCATCATTAAAACTGTTCTTTATCGATTATATTGCATGAAACCCCCGTTATTTCAAATTTCTGCAGGGCCCCATGTGCTGAATTTTTATGTTTTACGCGCACTCAGGTTGTGGCGCCGGTGCCCCTAAAATGCTAAAATGAAGTAATAAAGAAACCATATATAATCTATATTAATATAAAATAGGCGTATTTATTATAATTTCTATCTCTGAAAGAATTTCGGTGACGCACCAACTCTTCATCCGTATTAGCTAGCTACCATGATGTCCTGACTGGAGGGGTATCACATTTTTTCATAATCTGAAAATTTCGACAATATAATTTGGATAGAAATAAAGAGCGTCGTTTCTCTTACATAAGTAGCGCCACAGACTCGTGGACTTCCGACTCGCTGGTTAGTTAGTGCCGTTGTGATCCGACTAGCGGACACGTTTGCGAATCGCGCGCTTGACCCGTGCTACTGTAGCATACTAGGTCCTCTAAGCTACTCCATCAGGCAATGTCTTTGATGAAGGTCCCTTTTCTTTCCTCAGTGATATGGAGTGTCCACACAACGATGACCGCTCCGAACCCTCCCCCAAGCGCAGAGGAGCGTCTCCCACCCACTGGACTCGAACATGTCGCGGCTGTGGTTCCACCGATTCCCAAGGTGGGCGGCCACAAGGCTGGCCAGGTGGTGTCATATCCTCTGCTGCAAGCGATGGCTAACGATGTCGAAACATTGTTATCAGGTGTTCTTCTGGACAGCGTCTCTCGCGGAGATAACTGTTATCCTCGCGAACTGTAATCCTACATACGCGCTCTCACAGCGTCTCTTCAGGTTCCTCGCACGTGACGTGTCATCACCAACACACACAGAGCTCAGCACTTCGGTCCCTTTCCTCTTTGGTTGGGTGCTCGCACTTACAGGGGCCCTGATCAGGCAGCGCTGCTACCGCATACTTGACACCAAGTTCACGTTCGAACTAAGCATCCGGAAGGACCACCATCTCGTCACTCATGGTCCGTACGCGTATGTCAGGCACCCCAGCCACACAGGCGCTATCCTCGCTGGCAGCGGTGCTCTCCTCAGTGTCTTAGCGCCTGGTTCGTGGTTGCGCGAGTGCTCTGGCCTCTGGCCGCGCGACACGCCAGGAATGTTCGCGATATTCGGGGTACTTGTCGTAGGAGCTGCCGTCGCAGCCCGGGCGGTACGCGGACGGATGGAGAGGGAAGACCAGATGCTTAGAGTGCGGTTTGGAGACGAATGGGAGAGGTGGGCGAAGAAAGTTCCATGGAAGCTGGTCCCGGGTGTGTATTAAATCAGCGAAAGGATTGCAATGATAAACGCATTGATAAAAAATATTTCGGGTACGGGGAATCGAACCCCGAGCTGCCGCGTCAGAGGCCAAGTAATAATACCTATGAGAGGCGGCAATGTTAGCCGTTACACCATACCCGACGACATCAGTGGAAGACCTCCTGACTTCCAATACCCTTCCATCCACTGGAAGAAATTTTAACACATCCCTGATACAAAAATTCCGGTACGGGGAATCGAACCCCGAGCTGCCGCGTCAGAGGCCAAGTAATACCTATGAAAGGCGGCAATGTTAGCCGTTACACCATACCGGAGATGATCAGTCCTCCAAGCCCCGCTACCACAGTGAGCGTGCAGCTCCTCATTGCTCGGTTTCCGACGTCGTCGTGAAGGAAATTTTTATATCCTTGTGAGTGAGTTAACCCAACGTTAACCGGGCTATATGCATATAACTTTGTCATGGTCATTTTTTCGTCATATGCATTCCCGCTACTTCAGTAGTGGGTTTTACCCCATGAACCCTTGTTACTGGGCCATTTCATTCAATTCACCTGTCACGTGTCACGGCCACTTCGCCGGCGGCCAAATGTAACGGTTGTCACGCACCCCGGAGGCAAATGGTGAATTGATTTGGTGACTCATAAAAACATGAAATTTTCGCTCCGAAACTGACACTGAGGGCGCGCAGCGCCTCCTGCACATTGAATACAAAGAAAAATGGAATGAATGAGAAAACTGGAGGAGTTCAATGATGGAGAGTGTTGGGTCTGGGAGAAGTTTTTGCCTGGCTTCTGGT